>JAQFVV010006283.1:4268878-4552547 GCA_028023455.1 Epiperipatus broadwayi
ACATGATATTTAGTGGTCTAAATTTATTTCCTAATACATTTAATTAAGATTTTTTTCCTTTTTATCTCTAGGAATTCCTATATAAGCTAAATTTATTTCTAAAATCAGTTTAATTAAAGATAATTCTATCTATAGGGATTTATTTTCTATTCAAACTAAATTTATTCTAGAATATATTTAATTAAAGATACCCATAGAAATTTACTTGATTCCATACATGCTAAATTTATTTTTAATAAATTTAACCAAAACTGAATATTTTCCAAATGGTATTCATTTGATTAACTTATTTAGATTTATTTGGAAATATTTAATTTGATGAAGTTTGAATAGTTTTGTAAATTTAAAAACAGAAAGGTTACAGTTCTGATGAGATCTTGGAGAAGTTTTAAGATATGATTGTAAAAAAATTAGGGATTTTTTTTAAGATTATATAAACCCACAAAGAACTGGTATTTAATCTTAAAGAGATTTCTATTATTATAATTTAAAAAAAATAGAAGGTTACGGTAAAAAACAGAAAGGTTACAGTTCTGATGAGATCTTGGAGAAGTTTTAAGATATGATTGTAAAAAAATTAGGGATTTTTTTAAGATTATATAAACCGACAAAGAACTGGTATTTAATCTTAAAGAGATTTCTATTATTATAATTTAAAAAAATAGAAGGGACGGTAAAAGCTACAGTAATTATTAATGAATATCATGTAATTAATTCCATATCAAATATTTAAATTTTTTTTATTGAATTATAAATTACTTCTAGTCATAAGTGTTGATAAATGTCTATATTGTTGAACATAATATTTAATTTACATTGAAATGATCATTAATAATTTTATGAAAATAACAGGAAATGGGGAGGTTTCTTACAGTATTGGATACTCATTCTTTAAGGGCAAAATTGGCAATTTAAGGTTAGTTAAATGAAATAAGAGAACATGCATTTAAGAATCAAATAATTTATAATATTAACAGATACATTATGACACTTTAATATATATATATTCTAACCTTCATCTCATGCATCCTCACTTCCAGATAATATATGGTATAAAATAAAACGGGTTCTATCTCAGTTAATAATTAATAACTAAAATATTCAGTATTAAAATTAAAATATTTCACTAGCTCAAATTTTAAATACGAATAAGGTTCAGTTTATAAAAATAAATTAAATAAATATTTAATATTTTCATGAGACTTGAAGTGAAAATACAGGTGACAAGATAGATTACATTGAGCCAATATCCTACAGGATACTACCTCAATGGCATAAGAACACTATCCCCCCTTATTACTATTTCAAATAACAAACTCATAGTATTCTTATGACTTTAATAACTTCTACTCACTAAGATTAAACTAATAATTAAATCTTAATCTTCTATTTAATAATAATCTAGCTCGATAAAATAATCTCAGGTTCATAAAGTTTATTCTAAGTTAATTTTAAAATACAGTAGTAAAATACGAGAAGGGATTTTATGTCATAATCTACTACACTTAAACTAATAATAATAAATAACAATAATAATATTCTTCATGTAATGATATAATAAATACGTGGTAGCATTTTAATAATCTGACAAACAAAATATGTGTGGCAACTGATAGCATATAATTTAATATAATATTGTGATAACTGATTTATGACCAATAAAATAATGTAAGATTATGATTATTTAATTATAATGAATACCAATAAAATATTTAAATTCTTAAATAATTCTCTATTTATCTTTTTGTGCAAAATTATATATTTGTTTCGATTATTATGCATATATCGTGTTTTCATGCAGCGATGTGGAGAAATAAATAACTCGGACACAAAATTTTTTAAATAACAAAAATTTAACAAAGTTTATTACTAACAACAAATAAATAAACAATTTATTTACACTATTTACAGTGGATATCCTTAACCTTTTTACTTTACAGTTTGATCTACCGGGTTATATAAAAAATAATTTATATTTCAATTATATCTTTATTTAGATTTAGGACAAAGTTTAAAAAAATGTTACTATTTGGTTTCTCATTATGGTTAACTTATTACAAAATATATTTATCTACTTTATTAGCAACAGCATTTTATCCTTAATATTATTAAACTATCTTATTTTAAAAAATTCATACTTAGAAAACATTCTATAGAAAACAAAATTTTATAATGAGTATGGACCTCTCAAAATATTAAAAAAAATTTCATCTTGCAAAGTCAAAGATGTTACACAAAATATTATCCAAAATTAAGTACTAGATTTTAGTATTTATCACACAATGTTTACTAATCATAATATATTCTTCTTTAAGCCTTACTTTAGTATAAGTGTAATCATTAATATATTTCTGTTAATCAATAAACAAAAAAATATATACTATGCATATTGTTTACATAATTTACTTTGCACTATTGTATTTTAAAATATGCAATACTTATTTTTCTCTTAAAAAAATAATACTAAAGCATTTAAAATTATTATCACTTTAAAGAAAATATCTTTGTTTAGATACTTTATTTTAAAAAAGTTTATATTTCATTTCTGAAATAAAATTCAAAATATATTCTTATGATTCTTTTCTTTCCTTAGGATACTTTGGATATTCAATTTTAAGTTATAATATTCTGCTCCTTATAAGCAAATAAACTAATCTTATCCAAAAACGATAGCATAACATAAGTTCTAAATTATTTATCATTTCTTTTAAAATATCTTACCAAATGATGCAGTTACATGAAATAAAGATAGCGAAAACAGATGCATAGGATTAAGGAAGAAAGCTAGAGTATTACTCTTAACATATCTCAAAATCATGGCACAGTGCGAAGAGGTATGGCATTTACCTGCCTAATATCCTCTAGTACAGGGACGATGTTAAAGCTATTTCTTCAGCTTTATTAGAACATCAAATATTTAAAGAAATATAAACACTGTCCAAATAAAATGTGTATCAGTCATAGGGCTTTGTTAACTATGCTGATATTCACATAAAGACTAAATATTATTTCCATTCCTTATCATATCCTATTTTTTAAAAAATACATCATCTTGGTTTCCTGTTCACTAAGTACTTCCAAGCCACTATCTCAACATTATTTCTCAAGATTTTCCACATCTTACATCGATAAATAACTATCTGCATTTACAAAAAACAATAAATAAAATTCATTAATAGTTAAACAATCTAGCTGTTCTACAAGAAAAGTCTGCTTACTTCATTATTCTATATGTCTAATCATATACAATCTACTTAGACAATATTTGAATATCCAATAACATGAAAATTTTAAAAGAATCACATAATTATTTGTTATGTTGGATTATATCACTAATAAAAAAAATAATAATCGTAGTATGCATATTTTCAAATCAATTATATCTCATAATGTTTTTTTAAAATGTTGTATAAAAATGCGTTTACATTTATAATAAAAAAAAACTTTTACACTTCATCCTTACAATTCATAGATGATCTAAAGAAAACAAACAAAAAATATACATTATAAATTATCAATAGTTATTATTATTACCAATAACCTTTATCTAGTCATCGTGTTCAGTAGGCTTCCTTTGTCCACTTGAGCATTGCAGATATAAAAAAAATTCACACCTATACACTTTATTAAAATATTTTTAGCTAAATTATTAGATTGTTATATTATAAAATTTTAATATTAATAAATTAATGTTTTTATGTTTTTCCTAATCTTATATAAAAATTTAGATTTAAATTAGGTTAACAAAATAAAAAGAATCAAAACTATAGTTACATATTTTCTTGACGATAGTTCCTGATAAGTCCAAAATGTTTATCATTTTCTCTAGAGTTTTAAAAATGTTCTTCTCCAAGTGCGTTAAAGTTTAAAATAAAAATAATTATTAATACATTTAGTAAAATTTAGAAAATAATCCTTGGTTTTAATTTTTAGGACGATAATATTAACTAATCCTATGAAGCTTCTTAATCTTCTCTACCAATATTCTCTGCATATCCGATGCATCAATCCATCTAATTTAACTTTAAAAATATTCGATAAACTTTTAAGTACTATTTGTATTTCCATGGATCCATCTTTTTATTCATCTATGTGTTCACTTTTTATCTATGTTTCCTTCTTGATACATTTAAACTTTCGTTTGGTATTTTTTATAAATCTCTTTTAAAATAAAAACTTCAAGTACTTTTGAACAAATCTTTTCCAAGTACATTTTAAATAATTCGAAGAACAGATATTTTACTACCAAAACGCTTCTGTAACATATTTTCCTGGGTTCTTTATTTAATTCTTGAAAAATATTTTTAAAAAATGTTACCTTCAGAAAGGATATAACATTTTATTCCTTTGAATATCATACTATATAAAATAATTCATGCAATATATAACTATCTTATTACCATTTAAAATAAATCTTGGATAGGCTTATAAATAATAATGCGTCTCCAATTTTTTCATTAGACTCCGTATGATGTCCGTGCTGTGGTTTTTTTTTTATGTACCAAAAAAGTTCTCTGGTTATGCATAAATAAAGCTGTATCAATAAATATTTCAAATATTTCTTCAGTATTACAATTTATATCCATTTTATATCGTAGTATATCCATTTTTTATTGCGAAGTTTAGGTTAAACTTTTAGATAAAATACAACTGGTAAGTACTTTAAAAATTAGAAAATCATTTCCACGAAGTTTCTAAATTATTATATTTTAAAACTCTCTTTTGCAAAAAAATACTTTTAAAATTATCAATTAATTTTTTGCAGATAAAGTTATAAGAAAGTACAAAAAAAAATTGACTAAAATAAAAAATTTTAAAATACTATCTTTTGATAGTTATAATTTACTTTTCTCCGGTTTCAATACATTATTAATCTCCCCCGATAACTTAGTTACGACGATATTTATAGTCTGTAAGAATACCTATTCCTATTGGTTAATTCTTACTTTAGCTTGAGAACAAATTTACATATTTTTAGTTTATAGTAGAATTGAATTTCAAAATTAGAAATTATGACGTAATAAAATTTAAAAAATATTATTTAAAATACCACTTTTAATTCAATTATTATTTTATTTAAATTATTTAATCTTTTAAAATAACTTTAATAACCTATTCCATTTTTTAATATTCAATTTATCTATTTTTATTTAAATAAAATATTTAATTTTTATATATCTGTATTCGTCTTTATTACAGTACTTAAAACATTACATACGATAGTTAACTTAATGTTTAATACTATTTACTTTTATGATAGGCAATAATTCTATCCAATTCTATAATATAACTTTTAAAATATTTTAAACTTTGTTATTATTTCAAACAAGCGTGTGTGTGAGAGTATACATTAAAAGTCACATGATTATAACTTTGACAGACGATTTTTAATCTATTTCTCTGCCTAGATTTATAAAATTGATACACTTATTATATTATATAAAATAATTATAAAAAATTTGGAAGAATAATTTTAAAAATATAGAATTAAATACAATTCTCACCATCATAAAGTTTATTTTTAAAATGTACGATATTAATTTTTGCTTATTAAATATGACTTTATAAATTTAAACACTGTATTTATTAAATTATACGTTTTAAACCATTAAAATCGAATTTATTAAATATACTTTTAATTATTTACAGCTGTGTTATTTAATATGGCCAGCTTTTACAACCATATGCAACAATATTTAAAGCTTTACATAACTACTTCTGAAATAATTCGCTATAATTTTATATACAACGTATTTGCTTTAGCTTTAAATTGTACTTTAAAAATATAATTGACTTAATACAATTACCATATTAAAAGAACATATTCTAAATTTAAAATTTTTTAGTAATTGACTGTTATAAACTATTACTGACCTATAGAAAAGGGCACAATATATATATGCATGTGTACATGTGAATTTCTTTATATTACATAAAAGAAAAAAAATTTTTACTTTACAAGAAGATTTTTCTAAAAGAAGACATTTTTTTTTTTCTAAGATAATTTAAAGTAATCTATTATTTTGATAGTTAAGCAAAATCTTATTAGAAAACTACTTACATAGAAAAGTTATTGTATTTGTTTATTTAATGTACTTAATTTTAAAATAATATATAGTTAATGTATCTGAGAAAGAAGAAAAAAACAAGTTACAAAGGAAGGATTAAACCTAGAACACATGCATCTGATAATGAATATATATTTTTAAAAATGTATCAGTAATTAACATTCATTTAAAATAAAAGTTATATTATAAACAGATTTAGCTAAAATTTAAAAAGTTAGTAAAGTGTGTGCTCTTCAATTATAGTATCCAGGAGGCTACATCTTAACTAATCTAAAAAAAAAAAAACCTTCTTGGAAGTTAATAAACATCACATGATCACCAATGGCAATATGTATAAAGAGTTTTGCCTGTTTTCTTCTTGGAAGTTCAAAGTACAATGGTAATCTAATACCTAAGATTTATTTCTTATGCTGATGACTAGTTTTATTTGGAATGCCTCTGAAAAATCTTTGTTCCACTACTCTGACCATGAAATGCCTAAACCTTGATAGAAATATTTAATATTGTGATCGCATTAACATTTAAAAAAAGAAAAAAATAAATAAAATAAAATGAAGAGAAGCTTCATGTTTCTATTTATAAACCTATTGTATATATTTTAATATTATTTTTTTATGGTTTATGTAATTTATATATCTTTTGGGTATTGAATTTATATTTTGATTTTGGTAAATGAGAAAGCGGACTTTAGAAATTGCCAAATGCAAATGATTTTTGTTTCCTTCTTAAGATTGCTATCGCTAATGTAGTATAATTCTAAATTAAAATCTATTTCCAAATAATGAATTATTATTGAAACAAAACTTTATTCACAGATGAAATTTAAATTTTTTTTTACATTGAATCAGTAAATAATAAACGCAAAATAATAGTTCAGAGTTAATCAGTCAGAATTAATCTTAGATTATGAAATCTTTAATATTAGTACATAATTATTGATAATTGAAGGTACTGAAAATGATATATTTCATAATAATTATGTTAATAAAAGAACTAGGAGTTTGAGTCTGCTCTCTCTATACACAGATATTCATTTTGGTAAAAAAAAAATGTATAAATTTAAAATGTTAAAATAATTTTAATCTATCAAATTAAAAAATTCCTCAGGGAATTAAGGTTATAAATTTTATCTAATAAAGAAAAACTAATTACATCTGTAATTGGATTTTTTCTAATTAAAAGATAATCTCTGGAATTTAGAAAATTTATTAATTAAATATATACTTTAGAGAACAATAGTGGCTCTTACTATAAATTCTCCAAAAATCTAAATCAGTCAGTTGGATCTCAGTTTAAAAGTCAAAAAAAAAAGACAACAGAATACGTCCAACAGAAAAGCTAAAGCAGCCTAATGGAAGTACAAGAGCCAAGAAAAAAGGCAACAGAATATTTCCAACAGAAGAGTCATATTCCAGTGCAGTGCCCCACTAAAGATCCAAAAGGCAGTCTCAAAGAATTAAAAGATCGTATGAACCTTCATATTATTTATTTTTATTATTTAATTGCTAACTCCCTCCGTTTTATTTATTTAATTGCTTGAGTAATCTCTCAGCCATTAGCACACAGCAACTGAATATCTACAAAGTTACAATATCTAAATTATCCTATTTTAAAGTATTGCAATAATTTTACTTAAATGAATATGCAAAGGAAGTAGTGAAGAGTTGAGATTATTCAAGAGCAATACTTACCTGAGTTTGATAATTATTTTAAATTCATTCTTATAGATGTTAAAAAGATCAACTGCTTTGTTATAACTTTATGAAATACTATTAAAAAAATATCTAAGTAATATGAATACAAGAATTTATTTGTCATTGATTTATATAAATGTTAAAGTTGAGATATGGGTATATATATTATTTTCGTACATTATAAGTACTAATGTCAAGCATGACTTTATTAAGTTTTAAAGATTTAAAAATACAGGTCTTGTTAATGATTATGCTGTACATTGGTACATCAAGATTTATATATATGCAGATGTAATATTCCTGCTTAGAAGTTGAAAATATTCATATACATGTCTGTCACTGCTATATTAATAATATTCTGTACATTATAGAGGAAGTCTAGCAAACAATGATTTATTTTCTACATATTTTATATTGATATAATGATTATTTTCCATGTTTAAATATACATGGATAGTGAACCAAGTTATCAGGAGAGATACTTACTGATATTGTTATATTACTGGTAATCAGAGACCAATTCTATCTGCCTATTCACGTGATTGTGGTATTGAAGATTTATGGGAATGTATGTTTTGTGCATATAATATCTTTCCTTCTGTATGGTTCACTAAATTATTAATAAATATTGAATTATATTATTATTGTTAATGATAAAACCAAATATAGTATATTGTTATACATAACACATATAATAATTATGACATATATCTGATTCACAACTTTGTGCATAATAGGTATTGAATCCATTGACTGTCTAGCTATTGAACTCTTGTTGAATTTGTATAAACTGATTAATAAATCAAATGACATTGTGCACATTAATGTTTAGGTGAAGCAGTCAGAAATGATATTATTGTAGAGGATTAATGAACTAAGAAGAATTATCCTTGTATTAGATATAAATTAAACTCATCCTTAATAAGGCAACTTACCTAGATATTATGTATAAAATTATTAGTAGTAAAATAGAGAAAGATTAATTTATCTTAATACTATTGTCTTTAATATTCAGATGTAAAATGTAGAAGCAATGCTTTGTAATTTAAGATAATATATTAAAAATGCATTTTCATTGTTAGTTTATTTTATATATGAGAGATAATTGACATACATCATCAATTTATGATTATGGAAATATTTTTTTGACCAACCTAATAATAAAATACTAATCTTGTTTATTATTACAGTTTGAAGTTGTCTCTATATATTTGAATATTTAAGGAAGAGATTTAATTGTGGTAAAATACAAAAAGTATCTTACATATCTCCTTGACCTAAGCAGCATTAAAAGAGGTATACTTACAGAGATGAAAGTTATGATAATTAGAACTACGATATCTCCTAAAAAAAAATCATACTATTGTATAGATAGAATATGTAAATATGCTTGATTATATTAAATATTTAGATCACATAAGGTCCAAAGAACTAATCCAGAAAAATCTTCCTAGTGAAAGATTCAAGTATCAACAGTCACTTTATAGGCTGATCATTACAATATGGAATTATTCTTTATTTTATAATCATGTATGATTTGTTTGTGTCAGACAAAACATATCTAGTCAATCTTAAAATAAAAGTGATATTTGAAAACAAATTCGAAAGATAAAATTTATAAAGATTAATTAAGAACTGCAAAAGAAAAAAAAACAAACAAATTAAGCTCTTAAAATGAAGTAACATTTATAGACAAAAAAAAAGTATGTTTTATGAGATACAAAATAAACAACAAAGAGTTGATAAAAAGATAAGGGAGTTGGATTGTTATTATTCAAGAATGTCTGGATAGTGTTACAGATTGATGATGACCAGCTAAGAAAATTGTATTTAGACAGAGGGCATTAAATCCCAGTGAATTTAGCCACTGAAAATTGTAAAATCAAATTTAAGAACTTATATAGATCTTTATTATTATTTATAAAACAATAAGGACATTTATTGCAAGTATCTGATATAACTATATACATATCATTAAAAGCCAACAACACTTAGACAATCCCAATATCAATAACAATTAACAACTTTAAGCTGTTGTCAAGGCAACCTCCTTTTAACAATAAAGGTGGAATTCCCATTACAAATTGCAATTATAATTCTCAAATTGTCAAGCGTTGTTAGCCGGAGGTCATTGCATCCACCTTGCAAGCAAGTAGTTGGTTGCAGATGGTTGTGGGTTCGCGTCCCGGCTGATGCTATGACATATGAGAAAAATATATATATATAATTCTCAAATTGCACCAAAAGTATTGCTTAAATAATAAATGCAATAATGCTCAAGGCTAAGTGGAGACATTCAACCTTTATTGTTAAAAAGAGATTGAAGTTGTTGATTGTTATTGATATTCGATTGTCTAAGTGTTGACTGGTTTTTAATGATTACTTACAAAGTCATTTAATCTTTGAGCATTATTACACTTATTATTACATTTATTAGTTCAAATCCCCTATATTTACTTATTATTTCAGTAATACATTAGGTGCAATTTGAAAATTGTAATTGCAGTTTGTAATGTTATAATTGACTATTTATAAGTCTGCATTAAGAAGAGTTTATTTACCTGTTTAAAGAGGTTTATTTAAACTTCTTTAATATTTTCAATCTCTGTGATGAAGTTGCAATTTTTACTGTCTATATAAGTATATTGGACTATTAATATAGGCAGGATTCCATTTTTATTATTAAAAGGAGGTTGCATTGACAACAGTTTGAAATTATTGATTGTTATTGATATTGGGATTGTCTGAGTGTTGACTGGCTTTTAATTGTTACTTACAAACCCATTTCGTCTTGAGCATTATTCACTTAATAAATATACATATAATAAATAAAGAGTGTGCTAATAGCTCTAAACAAATTATTTTATTATTTTTTGATGATAAATGCCACAAGAGAAAGCATTTGAAATTTTTATCTAGAATTGTCCCAATCCCTAGACCAGTTTCAAGCTATGGCTCTCTTCAATGAGGAGCTAGGACAGCAGATTTAAAATACCAACTCAAGCCAAGCATTTATCTAATACTTAACTATTGTTTTCATTAATATTATAATTTCACTGTTGAGGCTTTGGCTATATTAAATTGCTAAGCCTATTAATATATGGGATATTTAAATTTAGTTTCAGGCCCATATAGCTATTTCAGTTGGAGAGCTGAATTTGAAGACATATAGATGTCTGAAAATTTCAGATCTTCTTCTTAAGAGTTAAGTATTAGATAAATGCTTGGCTTGAGTTGCTATTTTGAATCTGGTATCCTACACTGAAGAGAGCCACAGCTCAAAACTGATCTGGTGATGGAGACAATCCTAGCTAAAGATTTTAAATTCTTTCTCTTGTGGCATTAATCATAAAAAAATATAAAAAGCTTGTTTAGAGCTATTAGCATGCTCTTTATTTATTACATATTGGTAAATGCAAGCTATATCGATCATGTGATATATGACTTGTTTTCATTAATACATATATATATATATTGTACCAATCGGAATGTAAGTGGAGATCGAATCTAACCGCAAAAACAATATCTGCACTACAAGGGCGCCATCTAGGCATTTGAGCCTAGAAAAATTTATAAAGTAGGCAGATACGCGCTGTTAAGATTCCACTTTCTTTAAATATTCCGACCGTTAGCCCAAGTCACTAGCTCAGCGGAGACGCAGAGATAAAAATCTATAAATTTTATATCTTAACTATAAAAGAATAAAAGCCACTGCCAGAAATTAACACATAAAAATATTTATTTACGCACATATAAAATAATATTTAAATTTTGAGGAATAAATTTAACGTTTATAATTTTATATTGATCTTTAATTCTAAATTTAAGTAGATTGCAAATAATGAGTTTACTATTTATTTAGAGGGTCGAGTATGAATGGACTACATAGGTCTGTATTTGAAAAGAAAATATTCTTCCCTGATTTAACCTTAGGCAACAAATTTCGCAATCAACTGGCGCCAATCCATCTGATACATTCATGTATTCAATGTAGCATGATACGACAACACAAAATACTATATTGTCAGGAATGTACATCTGAACAATAAGTAGAAATAGAGAAGAGATTGACTCTCCACCAACAGGAATGTGACATCTGTTGGCAAGTAGATCAATAAACAAAAAACTCCATAGGAATGGACTGCGGTCTTCTGCCGACTTACAAACCCATCCATAGGCAAACAGAGGGTGTGTGGCGTATATCTATAATCCTGCCCGTAGCGGACCTCATACTACATCTACTAATTACACAAATATATCCAATCCATTGAACCAATTCAACTACGAAATGAATAACCTAAGATTACCCTCCCTTAATATAACTTTACAAACTATATAGCCATTCACGCCCGACTTAATTTTAACATTTAAATACGTTCGCACAGATTTGTTTAAAAATGTTGGGTATAGATCGATTACATAGATTCCACGGTCAAAAACATTTCAAAATAAACATAAACGATCAAAATACAAAATTATTGATACCGACAATCGCAGAGGGAAACTTATAAGTAACCCAATAGTATTCACCATAAGATACTTGCGTTGTCACCAATAACTTAAAAGACATCCGAATAAATACATTTTAGATACTCACCGTAAGGTATCATTATTTATCGAATGTCTATATATTTTGATCAAATATGAAAACCAAAATATAATTAACCGCAAACGAATCCATGCAAGCGTCTATAAACAACTTAAATTTCATACATTTAACCAATCTTTACAATAAGAAAAAAAAATTGAAATGATGTTTATCAATCGGAAAACATATAAAATTAAACATTATTAATTTGATTTAAAGACTTACAAAAGTCAGATAAGAGTCCGTTTTAACATTTCAGTTGGCTTGTTTATCAATTTGTAAAACTTGACGAAAGTTCTTGATTGATTTTAACAATTGTTCATTTCATATAGCTTATGGTATAAGAGTCCAGGCCTCTGCTTTCAATTCCCGCGATGCCTCCATTGGAAGGTAATGTTCTGGAGATGGCAATAGCTGGTTCAAGGTATCACAGTCTTTTCATTTTTTTTTTTTTATAGAGAGTGTGGTATGTGCGTCATACCACATCTCTCAAACACACAACGCTGGAACTGTCAGAAAAAACTGTATTTCCCTTTTTATATTATCCACAAGGATTCAATGAACAAAACGTCACTAGTCTATCACTTTCGTTAGGGTCCGAGCCAAGGCTTAGTGCTTCCATTGGTCAAGCTAAAATTTCTTTCTTCTCTTATCTAACTTTTCATCTGACTTTTTAATTACACAGCTTTTAGATAATTAATAAACATCATTTCCATTTACAGATTACAGGAATTAATTAATACCTGTTTTTACTTTAACTTACGTTATTTTTTTTATTAAAATATTTTTATATTTCAACCTTGTATTTTTTTATTAAAAAAATACGTTCAAATACTTTTTTTTTTTTTGTTTATGAAAAAAATATTTTTAAAGTTTAGCATCTGTGCGAATATATACGTTTAACAATATTTTAATTTTAGCGTTTAGTTTTTTACTTTTATTTGCGAACTTTTATTAAGTTTTTATTTTAAATTAATGTAACGACATATTTATATATCGTTACAATATATATATAACTGTTACTATTTAAGTCTATAAGATAATACATTATTATATTATATATGTTACTAAGACTTTGTTATGCATAGGAAAAAATTATAAATTTATATTTGTTATTAGTTAGTACAGCATCTACATGAAGTAGTCAGAGACAGCAGTTTTAGAAAGTCAAGCAGTTCTATAAATATGATTTTTATTGTCAAGAAAATGCAAAAAAAAAAAATATCAAAAAAATTTATGACAATGTTTAAAGATAATCAGATGTTGAACACAGCTACTACATAATATGAGATGAAGAATTATTTCTGGTGAAAAAAAAAATCTGAGTCATTAAAAACAAAAAACAATGATAAACAAAGTTGTGTAACCAGTTTTAATTTTTTTATTTTTTGACAATAATTTTGTGGTTCAATTTATAAGAAGCTTCAGAATCCCAATAACACTTTTAATAGTCATACATAAATCTTATAGATCGTATAATAAATCTAACTATAAATTAAAGTGTTTTAAGTGATGCTTTCTGTAATAATTTTTGAAAATATATTTCACAGTAGCTTAAATTTCTCATCAAGTGCACTTTCAACGTTTTCATATCATAATCACTGAAATTACATTTAGCAATAAATATAAACTACTGTGAAATATATCTTTAAAGTTTAGTTCAGAGAGTCCCACTTTAAATACTCTATTTTAACATTAAATTTGTTACATGCACACATTCAAGGTTTACGTTTATTAGTATGTTAAAAAAATACCTATATTAACATTTTAAATTTTTGTTGGAGGGGAGGAGAGGTCAAAAGAGATAAGAAATTGAGTAATTAGTAAAAACTATAGTTCAAGTAAAGAGTTAATGATTTAGCATGCACAAATATTATGAATTTATACTTTGTGGATGTATATGTGGGTGTGCATGTTTGTATTTATGGACTTATAAACCATCAGTATAAAAATAAACATTAAAAAAAAATCACTGAAATAATGAGTAAATGATAGATGGTTAAACTGAATGAAATATGGTTTAAATAGCAAAAATAAAAAGGACTGAATTATAAATACTGTACTGATATAGAAGTAAACTAAAATGAAATCATTAATTAGAGTTATAAAAAGCAATTAATTAAAGCAGCATCAAAATATATCAAAGAAACATAAAATATAGGAACTTTTTAATAATATTTGATGAAATGTATTTTACCTGTACCTTTCAGGTGATAATGGTGTTGGAGGCCACCGTCCTGGTTCTAGACTATCATAATATGTAATCATCCATGTAAAGATTGAAACTGCTAATCCCAAAATTAAAGCTTTCAACACATTAAAGTTCAATAAACCTAAACAAATAAATATATGTACAAATAATAATTGCTTCATACTTAATACAATATTAAATGTTTAATAAAACACAAAAATATATGTTATGAATATTTAGTTTAAAATAAAATTGAGAGAATTATCAATAAGGGCATCAAAGTTTATGAGATTTGTCTTGCATTGGTGGTCGAGAGGTCAGCATGACTGCCTTGCACTTGCAGGAAGTTGCCCGGGTTGCGGGTTCGCGTCCTGGCCGATGCTATGACACTTAAAAAAAAAACAAGTTTATAAGATTTCAAATATCTATCTGTCCATATTAAATAATCAATGGATTTAAATAAATAAGGTTAGCATGCAATTTATATAATTAAAAACTCCTTAATTAATGAATCACAGATATACATTTAATAGCAATATTTCCAGATATAGACTGCATTGCTAATCCAATGTTATTTAATTGTTTGATGGAAAGTTTTAAAACATAGAGGTCACTGTAAAACTAAAAAAAAATTGGAATGAGATTTAAAAAAAAAAACCTCTCAGATGACTCATATCAGTAAATTATCTTATTGTAATTACTTTATGTAAAATTAATGAAATTTTTGATTACTAACCCAATAAAAAGCTTATAAAATCTGCCACTAAGCCACTGTTAGCAGTTTGATCAGTCATATTCCGGAGCCTGGACCATAGCAAGGATAAGTGGATTACATACAATGCATGCCCTGAAAATTAAAAATAATACTTAACATTAATTTATATTAATATTATATTAATTTTAATTATATGCATGTGGATACAAATATACATAAAACTAGACATATAATCACATGATAGCTTGATTATATGTTTATATTTACATCATAAATCTTCAATATGTTGTCAAGCAACTTGTCTAAGTAAAAATGTTTTCAAATGCTTATAAACATGTTTCATGATTAATGACATTTTCCATTACTTCAAACAGAATTTTACTGAACCAAGTCTTTATGTAAAACTGCCTTTTAATTGCAGAATTATATTTTCAAATATAAAATTTTAAACATTGCACAACATTGTAATATATCTTGAAAAAATTAACAATAAATTTTAACATTGGATAATTAGCAAATTATTAAAATGCTTTTCAATCAATTAATTTTCATTGCTTCAAACTTGTGTACTTTCATGTTAGTAAGACTAAAAAATATTCAGGTATTATTTACCTAAAACAATTGAGGGAAATAGTTTTTAAATTAGTCTATTATAGTATATAGGCTTCTTCACCATGCTTATCAATTACCATAGTGTAAAGTTTATAGTGTTTCCTTATAATAGTTGTACCCTTTGTATTTCACTAAAGAGTTAGATGCTAAATGATTATCTGAACTGACTGTAGACTGGCTATCTGAAAAAAAATCCTAATGTTGTTATTGAATTCAACAGGAAGAGACAACAGATAATACTCTGATGGTAATATAGATTTTAGTTCACTTTCCCTCTCTGGTTTATAGAATTTATTTATATTATTATATTGCAATGATTTCTATCCCTTCATTCTATATCTAACGCTATATAAGCTAATGTCATTAGCATAATAGGAAGATAAACTAATCAACACATCACAAGCCATTCTTACATTTACTCTACTAATTTGCAATTATGTCAATGAAATATTTTTGACATTTATTAGTTGAGAAGAGACAAAAGTTTTCTGTATTTCTACATAGTGTCATTTCATATTTACAATATTGTGAAATGTCAATACTAAACCCATTTGAATTGTTGCACAGAATAACAGACTCTGGAACTGAAGACAATGGGTTGTGGCTCCAGCATAAACTCACAAAAAATAAATTATTGCATTGTATTTATATATGACATTTTTTGCAGAAATTGTTCAAAATGTCCATCATTATTCTCTATATAGATATTTACATATCGGTCAGTGCTCAGTTAATAATGGGTGATGTGTCTCAATAAAATGCTGATGAAACTAATACACTAACTTTCCCTAAATATTCCTACAATGTTTACAAAATTTTATCTGTTCTGTAGGCAAAATCAAAAACAAAAAATGGAGCAAAAAGATATTTTCTTTCACTTTTATATTAATCCTGCCCAATGAATAGAAATATCTATAGTTATTAAAAACTGAAATCATCCAAATATAGAGATATTGAATTATGTGTTACATTTATATAACTATGCAAACAAATTGGCTTGTATTCAAAACATTAATGGTTTTGTATTGCGAATCCATAGTATATTAGATCCAAAAATAATCTAGATACAGCAGACTAAGATCTTAAAATTTCTCAGTTGATGAAAACCAAACGCTAAGTAGAACAACATTAGATATGATTTACTAAGCATATCTAGTATCTATAGATTATTTTAACCAATGACAGAAGGGAAAATTGAAGTGGAATAAATCTGTTTGCAACTGAAACTTCAATAAATGAAATTTGTCAGTATTGATAAGATAATGGGCTATTTTCTTCTGATACTCCTCTTTTGATGGATAACAGCCATTTTATCAATGACTTCTTAAAAATCCATTATATAATTTATCATGTGTGAATTGTAGTATTTTTTTAAACTTTGCAACATGGCTACTGACAGAATTCTTTTATTTAGACTTGTAGTCTAGTTGCAATTTGTTAAATTATGGAACAGGTTTCTTTTTGATTTGACTTTCTATCAGTAAAATTATTTAGATACATTTTTATTTACTCAAAAACATTATAAGTCTATAAAAATATATGTATTCAAATAAATATTTAATGTCAAATATTCTGTTATAGCATCTTTTCTATTACATTTATAAAGTGATATTTAAAGCATTCATTCCACCAAATATTCTTGAAACATATGAATAAAGACATCTGAAAAAAAAGATGACCTCCAAAATGCATTTGTTACCCTAGACCACATGTTCAGTATTTATCAATATCAGATTACTACAATTTGATTTCTGCACTCAAATCATTGGTACTATTCCCTTCAAATAAATATACTGATGATTATTATTAAATATTTATTAGGCCAAAGATTATTGTTAAACATAAATTGCATCTTGGAAATCATTTACTTTTGCAGACATTTTTATTCATATGGTTGAAAAATGTGTAGTCATTTATTATTTTGAAGGAGAGATGAAATTGGATTATTTAATTTGTTTGATTAACCCTCGGATGTGTCCATCCAATTCTTCTCATGGCTTTTAGTAATTTTCCTTCTAGTGAAAATTTTCACAAGCTTTCTATTGAAATATGGATTGTAATATAAAATTTTAGTTGAAAAAATTCAGTAGATGGCAAGAAAATCAAAAATTCAGCAAAGATAACAATGATTTAGTGCTGTCTTCTAATCGTCTTGACAAGCAATGCTTTTATAGTCTCACATTTTTCTGATGTCACCATTTATATGATATTGCTTAAAGAAAATAGTTTGTATAACAAAAAACACGTTTATTTGCAATTTTATTATTATTTCACATTTTTATATAATAATTTATACAATATTTATTAAAAATCAATAATATAAATTATTAATAATTTATTTTGAAAAGGAATACTTTATTTTCAAAAATAGAATTATCAGACAATGTAAATATATCCTGAATCCGTTTACAAGTTTAGTTTCCTATGTAATCAATCTAATTATAATAACGAGTATGAAAATATCATAATTTTGTAATAAATATTGAAAAAAATTAAACTTTTAAAACATAATAATATTCATTTGATTTTTTAAAAAATGAAAAATAAGTGAAGATTTTGTTGATTTTAAAAAATCAAAATAATCTTCCTAGAAATGATGATGTAATAAGGTTTTTGTTTTGATTATGGGCTCATTTTTAAAAATATTTTTGTGAATAAAATCAGAATATTCAGAATTTATATCAGTAGTAAACAAAATTATCTATCAAATGAAGTCAAATTTATTATTTTCTGATAAGTGATGTTGAATGTTTACAATAATTGAGAACAAAAGAAATCAACAACTTGTGAGATGGCTAATATATTGATCTTTAATTGAATTTAAAAGTTTATATTTGTATTAGGAATGATATGATCATCACTAGCCCAATAAATGATTAACAGTAATCATTAGTGTGTCTATCTAAAATGAATGGTGTCAAAATTCTGAATGCAGAACATTTTAACATTTGTAAATAAAATTGTAATAATATATATAATGTACTGTTTACTTGGTACAGTGTTTATTTAGCATTCTTCAAAGATGGGATTAGAATGCTGAATATATATATATATATATTTAGAAAAATAAAAAAATAAAGTATGTTTCATTAATAAGTAAGAATGTTATTTGTTTGATTACCCAGACAAAAAAATGTACATGAAGATTTAAAAGTGATATAGAAAAAATGTAATCAACATAATTAGTAAAGGAGGGAAGCTGTTGTATCTCTTCTCTTGCTAATTAAAAATGGCCAATCGGAATGCCAATCAGCAACAAATGTAATTGGAAGTTTAATCAGTAAAAATATGGTATAAATAAATTGTAGGTATTAAACAGTTTTTTTGTAAAGTATTCATCTCATTTGGCTGTAAAGACTATATTATGTTTGCAGCCAAAAATGAGTTCTATATTTAGAACATAAGAAAATTATGTATTTCATGGATAATTAATTTTGAAATAAATTATAAGAAAATAAGCTTGGCAGGGCATTAAATTCCTGAAGAAATAAAAGGTGTGACAAGGTAAATGCATAGGAGATAGGCTATACATATAAGAGGCACCTCTGAGAATTTTAAAAAAAAAAAAATTAGTAGCTTTTCTTGTGATTAATCTTCTTTGACAGATGGAAAATCACATAGAAAAGACACAGAAAGTGGTATAGAATGATTTACTGTATGGTTGCCTGTATCTTCAAAGAAGTCACCCATGAAATGCATCGCTAAGCTCTAGATACTGTTGTTGATGCCTTTTTCCTGTACTGCTGTCAAGATGATGGCTTGATTCGATCTGCCTTACCTATATCAACAAAGGATCCCAACAAGCTGAGTAGGAGTGGCTTTACCCTGAAATCATGAATCAATATATTGCATAAGAACTTAAAAATCTATGGCCATGGTCTACGTATATATCAGATATACTTATATGTAAAGAAATATTACTGGTAAGATGAATGAGAGGTCTTTATATCCATTTAATTTTTGATTGAAATATATAAACTCTTAATGGACTGTCTAATTGTTTAATAATTATAATTAACAACAAACTTTATTATAACAATTAATATCCAAGATTAATTTTGTAGTTTGCAACCTGTTATTCATATATATTCTTAATAATGCATATGTTAATAATGTTTAGTAAAGATGTGCATGAATGAATAATTTGTATTTTGAATATGATTATTTTTTGTTTATTAAATACTATTTTCAAACTAAAATTCAGTAACCTCTGCCATTTAATTTCATCAATGAAATAATGCTAATACACTTAATTATGTAGCTATAAAAGCATAGGGAAAGATTTCCTAAGAAAAAGAAAAACAATCTTGAATTAATTAACTATGTGACAGTGTGTTCAGTTAAATGGTCCACTGAACACTGGTGAATGTAAAAATGGAAAATAAAAGCTATCACAAGTTGTTTTCTGCCTATCACAGTCCTTTTTACACGTTGGAGGTCAGATATTTAAGAGAACTATAGCTAAAATTACAGGTAAGTACCATATTTAATATTATAAGCTAATTTTGCTCAAAAATATAATAATTTTCCACCACATATATTATAAAACATCGTTCTAACAAATGGGTCTAATGGCTGACAGCAAAGAAGCTTCAAACATGCCAAGAAGCTCTGAAAGTTGCTTAAATCTTAATAAATATTTAAATGATGACATTATCACGGTCAATAGAACAACAAGAAAATGCAGAGCTATTAGAAAACCTACTTCCATGAATAATACTAAAGAAAAACTGCTTATGAAGTCGATTCCTACCAAATCTTCAAAAAAAAAAAAAACCCAAATACTTGCAAAAGAGAAAATTTGTAATGTAGATTTAAAGACGCCCAGAAACAAAGTTAAACCCAGTTCCCAAGCCAATTTTAATTCAAACAGTTAAAAATGACCAAATTCTAAAAACTATGGAAAAACCAAATCAATTACCCTTCCTACAAATAAGTTCTACAGCAAAGTCTAATCAAACACTAAACTTACGCTATGATCAGCTTCAACCGGAAGTGCCGAAATGCAGCAAAACTTTTTAGCTACCCAAAATTAATCTAACACATAATTTGAATTCAAATTTAAATATAGACAATATAGATTTGGACTCTAGCTACAACTCAGTGGATAAATCAGACTTTTTAGATGTTCCAATAGAAAGTAATAAGAAAAAAACCGATGAAACAAAAAGCAAACAAAATTTAAAAAAAAAAAAATTCCAACGGAGATTTCTCCGTATCAGAAAATGACATTCTGATGCTCAATAGTCATAAAAATTGCACTTTGGACACATCAAAAATTGATAATTCAATAGATTATTCCTCCAAGAACATGACTAAACTTTCTAATTCTGATTACAAGCAACAGCAAGAAAATTATACAGTTAGTTCAATTTCACCGTCTATGAAAGAAAAACCGGTTTTCAAATTAAATACGCAACACATACAAGAATTTACTCCGAATGTTCCCAATCCCAAAACTAAAGTTTCAGATGCCATTAAAAAGCCCATAATGATGCATAACTCACCAACAAGGACTACAACAACATCTTCAATTGATATGCCCAAAAATGTAAGCCTTCAGACCTCCATTCCAACAAACTCTGACTATTCACCCAGCTTACAAATTAATAACACAGACCACATCTTACAAAAAAAATCTATCATATTCTCAAATCTATACTAGAACAGATTTAGGATCTGATTTTCCTTCTCTAAGTCTCGCACCCAAATCAAAACCACCAAACTATTTCAATAAAAATAAATTCACAGGACTTAAACCACTTACTACAAACAATTAGAATGATCTTGAAAACCAACATCCACATAAAACAATCAACTTAGACCAAAAATCCAAAGACTTCCCCTTCACTAAATGTTGCTCCCAATCATAATACCTATCAACCAGCTTCCAAACTATTATCCTATGCTGAGAAGGCAGCTATGATTCCTAACACAAACATTCAGTCTAAATCATTTATCACTCAGAATCTACATCACACTCCTAAACCAGACCCCTTCAATAAGGCCATACAAATTATTGATGAAGAAAACACACTTACTGAACAGGATATCCAAAAATAACACCACTCAGAGCCACTCATTTTCAATGTGATCCTACTATTCATATTTTTATCAATGAACAATTTAATAGATCTACTCTGCTCTCCTCCATAAAACCTTTCAAAATTACAAGAATGAAAATGCAGTCATTCTCTCAACTACTGATAATGATTTTAATTTGTTTAATTTTCCCATCAAATCACTGTATGCCTTATTCAAAGATCACAATCTATGGGGATCAATATATAAAATATTATTCTATCCGAATAAATGATATCTCATTGTGCAAAAGAAACCTTCAGAAACAACTTCAAATCACTCACTAATCATTATCTAGTCACCATAGATGCTAATCATCCTCTATATTTGGATGGAACAGTATGGAACTGCGGAGCTGATTTTGATAGAACTGACCTACAAAAGATTCTGGGTCCCTATGGAAAAATCATCTCCTTTGACTACAAACTCGTACCTCATGCTCAAACCCATGTGCTCACCAATGTGGCAATATTCAAAATTGTCCTCAATAAGGGCATTTCTCCCTTGTCCATTCCAGAATTGATTATCAGGAATGTCCCCTTAATAATCATCCTCTGTGGTGTCCCTCCTCAATGTTTTCATTGCTGACAAAGAGTACATATCATGAAGGAATGCCAAGACTGCATATGCATCCAATGTGGAGATATACCCCATAAATATCATAACTGTGCATACAAGAAAAGACTGCCCTCATCCCAATCTCATTCTAACAGGCCCACTTCTAATTACAATTATAATAGAATTGATAATCGCCAAGATCTTGAGCCTAAATCACATTTTTCATACACAGCTGAAATTCCTGGCCCCAGTGCTCAACAATTTACCAATGACTTATCTACCTGGCATATCAAGATAACTGTTGATGACCCATCCACAGATGTCTCTTCTCTGGCTGAGGTGGATGGCCTGTCTATGGCCTCTGTCACTGACCCAGAGATTGACTCCTGTGGTCCCTCCTCCCCTCCCCAATGTAAGAGAAAAAAACAATCTTAAATCTCGATCTAATCCAGCTGAATCTTATTCCAGTGCTGACAGTCTTGCCACCATTGGGGGGACTTGATCTTCCTGACAAGTCAGCTGCCTCCCCCAGCCCTAGTAATAAAAAAATTAGATACACTTCTATTCAGTTATATTTTTCCCTACTGATGGTTATACAATTACTATTTTTCTAATAATTTGTTTCATTTTTTGGGATCCAGATTAATAGTGATATGTTAATCAAAATTTTAACATTATACACTTGCAGTTACCAGAAAAATATTGAAAGCTTAGGGACTCACAAGTAACTTAAAATTTGTATTATTATTTTTTTATCATTAGTAACAATTTTTCTAAAGTATAATTTTTTTACTACTACTGCTGCTACTGCTACTACTACTATTATTATTATTATTATTATTATTGGTTCTAATTTTTCAAATAGCTAATCACTTTCTTTACAATTAATTCAATCCTGTGTTTTTGACTCAATTCAAATAAATACAATTAAATTTTGAAGAAGATTGCAACTATTTGATATAGTAGAGAAAAACAACAACAACAAATTATTAAAGATAAAAGAAATTGTAATTTTAAAATTTCCGAAAAATTGCATCAGTTAGATTTAGTAATCTCTTAGAATTATCATTATCCAAATAATTTCAGCAAATATTCCAGTACTATAATAGATTAAAAGTACACTAATGAGTTATTACCAAACCAAAAATGATTAGGAAAAACAAAATGAATGAAGAAAAAGAAAATTTGGGTAAAACTTTCCAGTCATAAAATTTCCTATTTAATTAGAAAGTTAAGTCGGCTGTTCTTATCTTTATAAAGTCGTAATCTTGTGTCTAGATTTGGTGAGGTCCCTCTAGCATTAAAATATTCAGAGAGTGCAGTGCCAAATGTTAAAGCCTTTCGTTAAGCATTTAACAAAAAGAAAATCTAATAGATTTTGTAATACTTCAGAGAAACCAAACTATCCAGGTACTTAGATTATTCTAATGTACCTTTCAAAATTCTTGTTTAAAGAGAACAGAAATGCTTAATTCCATACAATGTAATTAAGCTGATATTTATACATACATTGAAATCTTGAAATAGTATGTATGTGTGCATGCTGAAACTTTCTTTTATTATTTTTAAATATATATTAATCATGAAAATATTGATAAAATATATCATTTTTATTTATTCGAAATAATTTTGAGTGCTCTATTAAATTTATTAAAATTTTATTTTTATTAAATTAAAGATGCAGACGTTTTTTTTTTTTTTTTTAAAAAAGGATATTGTTTATATGAACTGAATGGGAGATCACCTTAATAAATAAATATATTTTATCATTTTTTATAATAAAAATTAAAAAATATCAAACAGTGTTTCTAAGATTAAAATATACTAATTAAAATATTTCAGAAGACAATTTATCCAGCTAAAGAAGTTGAGAAAAAATAAATATAAAAAAAATTGCTCTAATTGATGGATTTTTTTTACAAAAATATATTTTGGTCTACAAAGTTCTAGCATTCATAATTAGTGAGATGTGCTTAATAATGTAATTGATTTAAAATTGTTATATAATGTACTAGTTGTTCATTCCAGTTTTACATTAAATTGTATGTATTTAGGGAGAATCTATTTGAGGCCAATAGCCTTGAGCAGGGACTGGCAAACCATGGCTTGAGAGTCAAATGTGATTCTTTGATCCTAATTTCATAGTTCTTTTTATTACGACAGACACATTTTTAATTCTCTCTTGTAATTTCTAAATAAATATTTTGATTATTCTGGGAAAGGGAAAATGCACATTACAATGTTGTTTCTTGAATTCAGCCTTTCATAGAATCGTAATTATTGTATATGATGACTATTAAATATTAGAAATTTATGATTAAGTCAACCTGTCAATGTATTTTTTTTTTGTTTTCATTTATTTATTTTTAAGAGAGTTTCTATTTTCGTTCGGATTGGTCTATTATTAAAATAAATGTTCAATTATATCCACAGCCATTCAGAAATTCATGTTTTTCATGAACATATTTTTCAGCTCTTTAATGGGGGGGGGGGGGGGTAAACAAAATGGTTTATGTTAAAAAATTTGTCAACCCCTGGCCTAGAACAAAGGTCCTACTCCCTACAAACATTTAAAGAGAAAAATTATGTTTAAAAAAATTATAAAATTAACATTTGATTTTTACACAATGTACCCATACATATAAAAAGCACAAATAATCTTTTCCTAGTGAAAATTATAACTTACCTTTTCATATTTAAAATTGATGCACATGACTGAATGATTATGTTAATTAGATTTTTCATTCTATTTTATGACACTTCTCTAAAATCATATTTATAGCAGATTTCATAATTAAAAAATAGTAATTTCTCTACTAAATACAAAAATAAATAATTGAATTAAAATTGACAACTATAGCAAAAATGTATGAAAATAGTGTCTGTATATATACCTGATTATGGCCAATGGTATTCATCTACATTTATCTGTAGGATCTTGATTGTTAATAATGAATTATTTGCTACATCTCCATATGTAGGATATCCAACTCTAGTTAAAATTATAGGATTACAAAAAGGGAAAAGTAAATGAAGATTGTAAAAATTTTATCCCTAGACTCCATAAGAGAGTCTTACCTGAAATATTCAAAGTTTATCAGTATTTTTTTCTTCAAATAAATAGAATAAAAGTTATGAAAAAAATTAATAATTTTGTGTACTTTAATAAGGTTTACTATATTCTAAAATGGATAAAATAAAGTGTTATATGTTGTTAAGCAGGGGTGAAGAATTTTTGGTCTGCAGACCAATTCTAGCCATTGAAAGCTCTCAATATGGCCTGCAGTCTTTTCCAAAATGTATATAAAATTGCTCTGCATAAAACTTCTATTTAAATATGTGCACAGTGCAAATATTGAATTAAGAATTAAGTCAAATAATTTTTTTTTTCAACTACATTTTTTTCTCTTTCCAACCTTTATAGGATAGTTCTAGTTCATTCTGTCAGAGGTATAATATTCTAACAAATCTATATTCTGTGATTTATGTGATTACAGATTTAATCTAAAACTACTAAGCTGAGGGCATTTTATTTGTTTTTATAGTGACTTTCACAGACAAATGAACATGAGCAAAAATAAAACTAGAATTTTACTTCATTTTATTATTTTGTTCTTTTTTTAAAAAATGTTTACACCAAGTAAGATAAATTGTCACAGAAAATTACACATTTCAAAAGAGAACCCACTATATACATTTTTTTTTATATAAAAAGAAATAATAAATCAAAGTGCCTGATATGTCTAAACAGCATTCTGGTTAATAATAAACACTATTTATCAAAACATTCTGGTTACAACAAAGTTGTGGGGAAGAAAGAAATATTAAATTAGAAAATTAAAAAAGGAGTTTCATCAAATGGCTGGTATGTTTCATAAAAAGTATAAACAAGTCAGAAAATTCTGTGAAAACAAGTTACATTATTAAAAAAAAGCAAAAAATTCAAAATCATTTTCTGAATGGGAGTTTGTATGACTGCATCTTAGCCACTTTAGAATTAATCTGCCCAGAAAATAAAAGAAATTTTGAGAATATAAATATGTTATGAAGAATCATTATATGATGAATTGGAAAAATTGTCTATAAACATGGAACAGTCATTAATAATAATGTTGTTTTATTTTTAATTCACAAAAAATTGTGATTCCTATTTGAAAAGAGAAAGTTGAAATTGTCTGTTAGTTGAAAAGATTAGAGATAAATTAATTACATTTTTGATCAAATATAATAGGCTAATTTTTAAGATAATAATTTTGTATGGCCCATGAATGATATTAAAAATATTCAAATGGTCCTTGGCAAAAAAAGAAGATTCCCTACCCATTATAAAGGAATGCATAAAGTAAATGAAAATCAGTATAAAATTGCATATACACTATGTCTTGAATAAAATCTAGGATTAATAAATTACATATAAATTATTATAAATCAGTGGTTGTGTTTAGTTAAATTTACTACTTCCTGCATTTGTATTATTGGTAAATAATAATGCATTAAGATTTTCTTTTAAATTGAAATCCTTGCTTTTTATAGATTTTCTTTGCTTCAGTATTTGATTTTTAAACTAAAAGACTTTTTCAAACCTATTAACAGTAAAATACTTAAATTAAATAAGGGTAGACATATTTTTTTTTATTTTTAAAATATTCATATTTGATTATATATGTGTGCTCAACTTTGTTGAAAGGTATAATGTATTCAGGTTTAAATCAATTTATAAATTAATTATTGTTATTATCATTTATGCAAAATATTATTATGCTTGTTAAAAATGGAAGGAGATTGTGAAAATTTACATATTATCCAATATATAAACAATAAACTTATTAATAAAAATGTGAATAACCAATGATAAAATAATTATGAATTAGATGGGAAAAGGCATAAATAAATAAAGTCATAAAATAAAAAGTTTGAATAAGCTGGATTAAGTATTCAAAAAAAGAATTTCTAAAACTTATCATTTGCCTTTTTAAGGAAGTCTCCGAAGATTCTTTATTATCACTTTTTGTTTTACTAATATATTCTTACAATAATATGGATATAAAAACTCAAAGATTTTAATTTCAAAGTATTAAATTCTTCCAGGAAGCTCTGATATTTGAAGTTATCTCAATGCTGTTATATAACAATCATTTATTAATAAATATTTAACTTAAAATTTGATCATCTCATTATTTCACTAACCCATTAAACTTAGATAGACAGGTACATTAAACAGAGTAGAGAGTGATTCATCTCTCTCTTCTTCTCAGTGTATGTGCATCATTATTTTTCCCATTATTACATATATGTATAAAGTTTGAAATTGTTTTTAATACATTTTTGTATTCCTATACGTGAAATAAATAAAGCAAATGGAAAACTATTTAAATAGAGAAGTGATTTTACAAGATTATTCACATCAATTCAATCATAACTAACTATTTGAAGCCATTAGCAGTGAAAATAATATAAAAATAGATATGTGTAATATTAGAATGATGAAGAAGTCAGAGATAATAAATTTGTCAGAGATGAAAAATAGGGTATTATATAACTTTATAAAACAAGCGAGATTCATAGGAAATAAAAGATTGAAGCTGTAAAAATTTTGCATTCCAGAATTAAACATAATGTCGTTGATACTATTTTAAATCTAATATCACTATATCTATCGTTAAAGTTCTAATTATAAATTTATTTAAACGCACATTGATTATGTAAGTAATATTTACTTAAGAATATGCGCATGAAAATGCGAAGGTAGGGACATCTACAGGTCTCAACCACAAACTTATATTTTTCTTCAATTTTTTATTTAATGAGAATCTACCCCATATTCTATCTTTTTCTTTTATTCATCTTTGTCAATAATTTTGCCATCTTTTTTAGTTGCATCTTTCTATTTTAGGTCCAAGAATCAAAGGTTTTGTAAGTAGAAATTCATTAAGATTAAAAGCATTTTCAAGAGATTTGTATAATATCAAAATGTGCATATTAAATAGTAAACTGTACTAATGATGAAGTAAAAAAAATGTGTACAAATAAATCAAAAAAGTTTCATGAAAAAATAAATTAAAATAGTTGTCTAATGTTAATGGGAAGTTGAAATGCTGTAATAAGATAAAGAAAAAAATGATAAAATTATTAGACATTTTGGAAAGTGGATAATAAAAAAAAATATATGGAAGAATGATAATTTGGTATAGAGAAAATGTATAACAGTAATGAACACAGTTTAAAATCAGGCAAAAGAATTTACAGATGGAAAGTTCCACATGCACATCCTGGAGTTAATTAATATTAATTTGAATTACAATTTAGCAATAGTATAATAGAGATTAACTTTTAGAAGATTAAAAAGAACTCAGGTAAAAAATAAATGGCCAATTAATAAATCAAAAGAGGACAATGGAATAAAGTGTTAGAATTGTTGGCTATGGAAAAAAAAAAGTAAATAAAAGCAGATAATTATTCAAAAAATATCAAAGATTTTGTAGCAAGGCAATAGATAAGGCAAACAAAAAAAACTTGAATTAATATAGACAGTAAATAAAATAGTAGAATGAAAGTCACAATAGTGTAAATTAGGGTTTAAATCCATTAATAAGTTTTATAAATAGCACTTTTGAATGATAGAAAAATGCAAATTCTGTAGGAGATAAAATGTGTGAAATGAAACATGAAACAAATAAAAGTTAGAAGAGAGTGGCTAAATATAAATACAAAGAAAAAGTAGAGTTGGTTTAATTAGTGGTAGTGTAAAACAATTTGAATAAGAAATCACAGGAATAAAGTAATAATGATTTATATTATCGAATATTGTTTTCATTTATATTACTTGAAATTCAATTAAATATGGATGAACTAGTCATACAATAATGAAAACGGGAAAAAGTACAGAGAATTAATCAGATTGCAGTAGATTTATTAGAAGGTATAAGAAGAAAGGATTCAAATGCTTAATATGTTTGATATAATTTATCACACTAGGATAGTAACCAGTAAATTTTCTTTCAAAAATTATGACTATTTGAAAAAAGTTCTAATTCAATGAAATGTAAAAATTTAAAAATAATTTGTTTAATCTTCTATGAAATTAAATTATTATTACTGCTCTTGAGTAGATGGATTTCAAATAGATTAGACATGACCCTATCTAAAAACAAATTTTCATTTAAAAAAAGCAGTGATGTTATTTAGTGCTGAAACTATGGTTTATATATATATATATAAATAAGGAGAATAAAAAAGTTAATATTTATTTTATTGATAGAGAAAAGAAATTGAATTGAGATTGGAAAAAAAATTGAAAAATTTGTATATAAAAAAAGATAAATATAGAAAGTAGTCTAAGGAATATTATATAATCCATTTTATTTAATACATAATCAAAATTATACCAAATTCATAATTCAATCAGATTAACTAAGAAAATAAACTCTGAAACACTACCAATAGTTTCACTGCTACAAGCAGACTTCTCAAGTGTACAGAACTACAAAATATCAACATATTTAAACTAAATATTACCCACAATTCCACTTACTTCCCATATACCCTTAACATTAAAAGAACTTTTAAATAAGTTAATTGTTTCAGAATCATAAATTTTTAATAATAAAGATTCTTTAATTTTTTTTATTTCATTTCTCTCACAGAAGACAACTTTAGCTTCATTCAAATTAATAGTGTGGTCTGTATCTTTTTCATGGACATACAAAGCAGAACTAAGATATTTATTTCTAACATTACTTTTATTCTTTCATTTAAGCTTGAACATCTCTGACCTATATATACCTTCTTACAAAAACAAGTTACAATATACCCTATTCCAGGAATAGTCTATCAAAAATTTCCTTTGTATTATTTAATAAATTATTCAAAATAATACCCTTTTTCCAAGCAATTTTCTTATTTCCAAACAAATTAGTATTTTTACATACAATTTTATAAAAAGACAATTTAAATGGCAATGAAATAAAATCATATTTTCTTTATTCTTTACATCACTACAAATATTACTATTAAACAAAATACAGCAAATTTTTCAGAGTAGCCAACTCTCAAATAATCTTTTTGAAACAAAGCTATCCCACTAGAATTATTTAAACTCTTATTTCTATAACAATAATTTCTTAAAGCAGTTATTTTATGAGAAACAGATTGATAGTTATCAAGATTAATTATAGACCTTAATTTTTTACATTTAACATCATGACTACACAACAAACAACTAATCTTTACACAAAGCTCCATTAGAATTATTTAATCTCTTATTTCTATAACAAAAATTTCTTAAAGCAGCTACTTTAAGATAGCTATCAGTTTAATTATAGATCTTAATTCTTTATACTTAACATAATGACTATATATCAAACTAGTCTTTGTTTTATGTATGAGTTTTACCTGTTTTCATAATGTTAAGAATAAAGACTTGAGGTCTATAATTAAACCTGATAGCTATCAGTCTGTATCTCATAAAGTATTGGCTTTAAGAAATTAGTGATATAGAAATAAAAGATTAAATAATTCTAGTGGTGTAATTTTGTTTCAAAAAGATCAATTTTATAAAGATTATTTGAGTGTTGGCTACTCTGATAAATTTGTTAAAAGTATTTTATTTAATAGTAATAATTGTAATGATGTAAAGGATAAAAAAATGATTTTATTTCTTTGCCATTTAACTTGTCTTCTTATAAAATTATATGTAAAAATAATAATTTGTTTGGAAATAAGAAAATTGCTTGGAAAAGGGATATTACTTTGAAAAGGAAATTTTTGATGGAAAGACTATTCCTGGAATTACCCTTGTTTTTGTAAAAAGGTATATATAGGTCAAGAGTAGTTTGAGCTTAAATGAAAAAATAAAGGTACATAAAAGTAGGATTAGAAATAAATATTTTAGTTCTGTTTTGTATATCCATAAAAAAGATACAGGCCACACTATTAATTTTGATGAATCTAAGATTGTCTTCTTTGGGAGAAATGAAATAAAAAAAAAGAATTAAAGAATCTTTATTATTAAAAATTTATGATTCCAAAGCAGTTAACTTATTTAAAATTCTTTTAATATGAAGGGTGTATGTGAAGTAAGTGGAATAATGGGTAATGTTGAGTTTAAATATGTTATTTTGTAGTTTTTACCCTTGAAAAGTCTGCTTGTAGCAGTGAAACCATTGGTAATGTTTTAGACTTTATTTTCTTGTCTAGTCTAGTTGAGTTGTGAACTTGGGATAATTTTGATTATTTATTGACTAGTTTAGCTTTATGTTTTTAATGTTTATATATATATACTCACATAGGAGTTGGAGAATTAAATATATTAAATTTGCTAACAATAAGGTAGAACTTGTAGAGAATGATGATGAACTCAATAAAATGTATAAGGTTGACAGACTTATAGAAAGTTTGGAATAAAAAACAAATATTATAAAACTTAGTCAGTTAAGAGAAAAGAATACTAAGTAATGGACAGGTAATTAGACCAAGTTAATGCTTTTAAATATTTGTGAAGATAGACAACGAATAACAAAAAAAGTAATAATAATAAAAAGGAGAAAAGAATTGCAAGAGATAACCAAGCATTTAATAAAAGGTGAAAGATTATTTTCTGTGTAGAATTGGAATTAGATATAAGAAAAGAGCTTATTAAATGTTTTGTTTGGAATGTGTGTACATGAGGAAAAAACACAGAGAATTATAAAAAGTGAAAAAGGTTTGGAAGCATTACATATGTGAATTTGAAAGATTGGTAAGGATATATTAAAAAGTAAATGAAAAAGATTATTTTTTGAGAGAATTATAAATAAAAAAGAGAAATTCTGTATAAAGATATATTGAGATGCAGAAAAATTACAAAAAACATGCAGAAAAAAATGTAGAACATATGAGCAAAAGAAATAGTGTAGAATAAAGAAGTTGTTTGAGGATTTTCAAAAGGGAAATAGTTACAAGTATTTGAAAAACAAAAGATTAGACAGAAAAGCTTTAAGAATATGGTCTGATTTAGTAGGAGGAACTTATCATTAGGCAGATAACCGATGATATATGCATTTAATATGTTAATAACTTGAAAATAGTAAAACTGTAGATTATTGACAGCTGGGCCACAGAAAGAAGACTTTAAAAGAACTGCACAAGGCACATTACTAATATTAAAATAGAAAAATGACAGAAAGTTGAAAATACTGTGACTAAATTGGGTTATAGTAAATGAAATAAGCTGATATGAACTTGTGTAATCAGCAGAAAAACTGTGCACTATAAATTCTTTTTGTGAAAAAAATATTAACCAGAAATGAACATGGAAACATCCACATGAAAATGCAGCACAACTTGATTATATTTTATATTTTAATTAACAATATATATATATATAATACAGGAAATTATTATATAATATATATATATATATATATGTTAAAACAAAGATTTGCATGGGTTAAATATATAAAATATGTATTTTATATATATATAATACAGGAAATTATTATCAATTAGTGAGATACAAAGTATGTATTAATGCAAAAGATAAAAACTATTAAAAATGACAGAATTAATAGTTGATATATATAATTTTCAGAAACACTCCAATGAATTTATATTATAATTTGCTAATTGTTTTGAAATATTGTTAGACATTGAAAAATAATTCAAATTTAACTGATATCAATAAGAAGACAACATACTTTACTAGGAACAGCAACAATCATAGTTGATATAAACAAGTAGCAATTCAGCAGTAAATTTTCAACTGAGATAAGACAATGTGAAAATATTTAAAAATAATCAATTAAGAATGGAAAATCTAAAATTCTGTAAAATAGTATGCAAATGAATTAATACTTATATAAAAAAATATAACTGCAAACTGGTAAAAAAAGCTACAAAAGAGAGTAAAGATTTCAAAAATATAAAACTATCTTATATTCAAAGAAAAGTTATCCCAGCAATAAGAAGAAAAAATGGAGCTATTACTAAAAAAAGGAATGACATTATAAAATTGATGGAAAAATAATTATGTAATAATAATAATAATAAAACAAAACTAGATGATGAAGTGAAATATGTAATTAAATAAATGAAGAAGAGAAAAACTTTAGGAAATGATAGAATTATTAGTAATATTTTAAAACAACAAGTGAAGAAATATAAAAGTTGTTGGAAAAATTATAATAAAGATATACCAGATGATTGAAAGAATATAGTAATAATATTGAAATTTAAATAAAAAAATGATAAAGATATTAGAAATTACAACCTACTAATTTTCTATATAAAATCTTTAACAAGATAATTGCAACTCATTCATAGCAAACTTTGTATTCAAACTAACCAAAAAAATAATGGATCACATCCAAGTAGTAAAAAAAATTATGGGGAATAAAAGTTGTCATATTGCTTTGAATTTATAATTATAAAAAGGCATTTAATTCTATAAACATTTCCATGGATTAATTAAAGAGATAGAAACTGGATATTGTCATATTCTGAAAAATATTTGTTAAAATACAACAGCAATGATTCTATTACATGGTAACATTAATAAGATAAATATTGACGAAGATATACAAGAGAATGATTCCATATTTCCAAATCTTTTTACAGCAGTTTTTCAATAAGATATTTTGTGGATTAAATGTAAAGCTAAAGAAATGAAAATATATGGATTTTATTTAAACCATTTAGATTTTTCAGATGTTGCAATTGTTTTTGTAAATATTGTTTCATAGTTTCATAAAATGCTGCAAGAGTTATCAGATGAAAATAAGAAAGTAGGACTAAAGATAAATTCTAAAAAGACCAAAGTAATGTTCAATGAATTTTCTTAAAAAGGGAAAATAAAGAGTGATAATTGCGAATTAGAAAAATTTAACAATTACAATTAGCTTGTTTAGATTATTAACACAAATGCAAGAAAAAAAAAAAATGGATGAAATTATTCATAGAATTAAACTTAGATGAAATGCTTTTTGTAGAAATAACTTAGTATCAAAACAAAATATGCCTATGCATTTGAAAAGAAAAAGAATAGAAGTATTTTCCTGAAGGTTTATGATGATGGTATTTTAGTTGCATTTATATATTGGATTATTTCCATCATATAATATTAAGTATTGAATGTCTTTAGAAAAATTTAACTTAATTTAAATTTTCCAATTGTATTCAACTATTAGTAATAGCACAAAGGTTAGTATATGCACAACATTTCAAGAGATATTATTCTCCTCTCTTCTTCAGGTGTTGATGGCCTGACCAGTGACAGTACTGGCATGAGAATCAAACTGGATTGTTAGATTATTAAATATTGAATTTTAAGGTAATGCTCTAACCCAGCCTGCTGTAATCAACTGAGCCATTCTGCCAAAGGCAATAGTCAGTAGAAATTTTATATACTTATCTATGAGGTTTCTCATAATTTATCCACTTTTTCCTAAGAGCAAAGTTGATTAGTGGTTTCCATACATTATGTATAGTCACATTAGATTGACTTATGGTGTTATTCACCATTATCATGTGAGCAAATTTTTAATTTTTTTCTTTGTTCATTTCCCCCTCTATCCAATATTTTTGGATTTCCCAATTGAACATATGCTCAATGGTACATACATGGTCTGCTACCAACAGCAGACAAATTTAAGAAAATCTGCAATCAGAGCCATATGAGAAACTTGAAATGCTGGAAAGCAAAAACTGCATCTGTGAAATACCATGTGAATGTGGAAGAATGTAAATTGCTGAGATCAGCTTCCCCATTGAAAAGCATTTGCAAAAACACAAACTGATGATTAGAAGAAAGGAAACAGATGTGTCTAAGATGCATATATGTAACAATGAACATATGTTCAATTGGGAAAATACAAAAATATTGGATAGCTTTGGCAGGATGACATAGTTGGTTAGTGTTTCCTTAAAATTCAATATACAAGAATCTAAGGGTCCAGGTTTGATTTCCATGCTAGTATTGTCACTAGTCAGGCCAGAAATACTTAAAAGAATAGAGAAGAATAATAGCTCTCAAAACACTGTGCATATATTAATCTGTATGCTATTGTTAACAGTTGAATGTAATTGGAAAATTTAAATAAAGTTAAATTTTTCTAAAAGCATTCAATACTTAATATTGTAATAGCTAAACAGCATTAAGCTGTTGCACATGCGCTTTGCAGATTTTAATGGAAATAGTCCAATATATAAATACAGTTAACATAAATTTTTACCAGTTTTTATTTATGGATCTGAAAATTGGATTTTTATCGGAAGGCAAAACATAAACTTCAAATTATTCAATGAAATATGGAGAGATATACATTGGGAGTAATAAAAAGAGATCGAAATTCTTGGATGTAAGAATAAACAGATATCATGGACATACTATTAGAAGACATGAGGACAGAAGGAGCCTAAAAAATTGTAATAGATAAAAAGACCACATAACAGATAATAGATCAAAGAAGAAAGTTTGTTAGTATGAAGTAGAGAAAAGAGGCTAAGGATTGGAGAAAATGGATTAATTTTTGGAAAGACTTTAATTCTTCAATGGATTTAAAAACTAAGTCTGTTATATTAATTTTTAGCCTTATGTAGCTTAGAGCAATGATAGAGTGATAGAAAAAAAAAAGCTAAATGTTCCAGAATAAAGGCAGAGATTAATCTGTTTCAAAAATCATATATTCATTCAATTATTTTATGTTTTATTTATAAATAGTAATATTATTTGAATACAAGTATAATTTATATACTTGGAGTTTAGATGCAATTATAAGGGATTTGAACACAGACTTTCAAGCTCCCTACAGCTATTTACTCTATTTTATACATCCAATACACATGTGAAAAAGATAAAAAATTTCCAACATACATATATCATGCTGAACTAACACTCATTAGTTGCTCCAGATCATCATCTCCCAAATATTTAATCAGTGCTTGGTTTGTATTAAGATAGCAAATCTTCAAACTTTATTGGATAGGCTTCAATCTACTCCATCCATACCATTGGAAGTCTGATGATGGGATGGCCAAATCCCTTGTTAATGCCAATATTATTGACTTTAAGTCACTCTCATTTCTCATGTATAAGACTGTCCATTTAAATACACAGAGGGATGGGCAAGATACAAGTCGAATCTGTAATATTTGAATACAAGTATAATTTATATATATTGAGTTTAGATGTAATTATAGAGAATTTGAACACAGATTTTTAAGCTTCCTTCAACTATCCACTCTATCTCATATAACTGATACACATAACCACACATATGTGAAAAAGATAAATGATCTCCAATATACATATTTCATGCTGAACCAACACTCATTACTTGGTCCAGATCATCAACTCTCACACATATATATAATCAATGCTCAGTTTTAAATTATTCGTGATAGCTAATGATGTAATTTTGGCTGGAATATTTTAAAGAATGTAAATTAATGGGTTAATGATGAGTCATTGTATTACTATTAAACAATTATACTTTTTCTATGGATGATATAAGAAAAACCCTATTGCTGATTTTTATTAATGAGCTTTGATAAGAAGAAAAATTGCCCTGAAGGTAAAATGAGATTATCTCAGCACTTTCATTATATATGTCACACCAATCTTTATTTCTTCTGAAAACCCATAATTTTAAAATTAGTTAGATTAGAAATTCAATAATTGATAATTAAAAGTTCATGATATAAAGCAGTTAGTGCAACCATCAGTTAAACCATCAGGTTGGGGTAAATCAATCTTGACAATTTGTTCAGATCATAAGCAGATCTAAAACTTTTAATTCAGATAGAGGGACTGGCTACATTAATGAAACTCAAGCAGTTATCTGGTAATCATCATCTTTATCATCATTATTGAGTGACTGTTGGTTTGAGATCTTTCCAAGTTTAATCCAGATTTTCTAATCCATATCCTTTGTTCTCTAAATTACACCAATAAATTTCCTTACTCCCCCTCCCATCTAATTCATATATGGTCTCTTCCTAGATCTTTTCAATATCTTGAAATCCAGTTTAAGACTTCAAAAGTCCATCTAGTATCTCTTCTAACAATATATCCAGCCCAGCACTACATCAATCTTTTAATTCTTTCAATGATATCTGTTTATTCTTTGAATCAAATATTTTGACCCTTTTATGGTTCTCCCATCATTCCATACTTTGTTCAAGGATCAAAAGTCACAGTACAACTTTTTGTTAAGTTTTTAAATCTCAGATTAATAAGTAAAAGCTTAAAACATTTTTATTAAATACTTTTCTTCTTAAACATATAGACCTATTCCACTTTGAAACTAAGTTATAGCTACCAAACACACTCCTCCAAGATTAATTTTATTTATTGTTTCCACTTGTATTAGTAGTCTGACCAAGGAATGGGTAATTGTTAACATTCTCTAATTTATTTTCTGAGAATTTTTGCAATATCTTCTGAATCTCTGAAGCATTATTTTCAAAAACAACCAAATCATGTGCGAAAATCTAGACGACTTAAATAATCTCCATTTACTTTTAGTTCCTTAGTTTCTAATTTTAATATATAAAATACTTCTTATACAACTGCTGTACAAATTTTAGAGATATGGAATCACCCAGAGGAAACACTCTCAATTAATCTTCTTAGTATCACACAGTAATCTAATCACTGCTGTTATGTTTTGACAGATATTAGTCAAAATGTGACAGTATTCCAAGTTTATATCTTGATAATACAAAGCTTAAATTATCATAGAAATGCTTATAGAATCAAATGCCTTTTCATAATCTACAAATTCAAAGATAATTGCAACTCATAATTAATTGTTAAATTTTATAACTTCTTTTAATACTTTATGTGGTTCACTGAACTAAAACCACTTTTAAATCCAGCCTGTTGTTTTGAGCTGTTAAAATTCTTGTAGATGATTTGCAATTTATCTTTATAAATTTTTTTTAATAAATCTGACAAGAAGTCGATAGGTCTGTAATTTTTTAAGAACTTCTTTATCACCCTTTTAAAATAACAATATTAATATTATTTGCTTCCAATTATCTGGTTTATAATTTTGCTAATAATTTTTCTGTTTTTTTTTTCTCCGTTTCTTTTAAAATAGCAATAGTAATTCCATTATTTCCTGGAGCTTTTTCTATTTTTATAGATTTAATTGAATGTCTCACTTCTTCATTTAAAGTTTTGGAAATTTAGATGTTGTAATTATGATACTCGATTTTCACATTCTTTATTATTATACAATTCTTTATAGAAGTCTTCCACACATTTTGTGATGACATCGCGCTTTTTAACAATAGCTCCATTTTTTCTTCTTATTGTTGAACTTTACCCCCCCCCCCCCAATATCAAGATGTTGTCAAATACTTTTATGGCTTTTATTCTCTTCTATAGCATTTTGTGTCATTCACAATTATATTTTCATATATCAATATTAACTTTTTTTTATACCATTTTACATAACTCTAGATGTTCAATTCTTTTTAATGGATAATTTTTAAATATTTTCACTTTTCTTCAAACATTATCTTGTCTCAGTAAAAAATTTACTGGTTAATTGCTGCTTTTTTTAAATTTTAATAATAGCTAACTTTCTTACAGTTTTTAATAATGACCAGTTATCTTTTTATTCATTTCATTCAAGTCTGAACATCTTCAAAGTCTGTTAATATTTTAAAATGATTTACAAGTTTTAATTTACATTCATTGGAATGTTCCTGAAGATTAAAAATATGAACTGTTAATAGAGATTTTTAATAGTTTTTATTTCTCTAGTTTTGCATTAACATTAATCAATAAATCGATTAAAAACATTATTTTTGAAAAACATATTTTCTGTTAATCAAAATATAATCCAATACTGTTGTACTTTCATTTAGATGCTTCCACATCCATTTAGCATTTTTCTTAGAGAAAAAAAAACATAAATAATTTTTCCTTTTCTTCAAACTCCATAAGTCTCTGCCCTCTTTCATTTCTATCACCATAACAGAATTTATTCACAGCTCTTTCATCTTTTAATTGTTCACCAATTCATGAATTAAAGTCTCCCATAACAATTTTAAAATGTTTAATCTGATCAAATACATTTTATACATCCATATAAAAAATTCTACTTCTTCATCACAATGAGAATTTGTTGGGGCATAAACTTGAATTGTATGTTTTTATCTTCTATTAAGATCAATAACTAATTTTGTCACTTTGTCTGATATATCAGTCTCAGCAACGTTGTACTTCCACTTTTTATTTATAATGAATCCCATTGCATTTGTACTTCCCATTTTTGTACCTTTATAATAAAGTACATATTCAGTTTAAAATCAATTGTCTCTTCATTTTTTCCCCTAATTTCATAAAGTATTTACTTTTAAACAATTTTCCCCGCAATTCTCATAATCTTCATTCACTTGAAACAAATCTATAAGTACCTAACTAAAAGATTATCATTGGATGGCAGCCCTGGATCTACATTTAGAGGATTTTAAGCAACCATGCCTTCAGCCTCTAAATGCTGCTTGGGTTGATGATTTTATAGCCTTCTAAAATAAATACTATAATTTAGTTTTGGCTGCCATGATTGTAAATACCTAAATATATATATAAAGTTCATTCATACACACATTTATCTTACCTTCAAGAAAACTGGTATTTAAGTAAAAAATTTCAGGTAATGGTGAATAAATATCACAATGTTTTTTCATCTTAAATTGAGGGGGGAAACCAGCAAACTTACCATACTAACTTATGTGTTTGGTGAGCAGCACATCTATGTTCATTTATCATATGTATAATCTCATAGTAATAATAGCACCAATGACAGAAATATATGGAGTGGACATTAGGAATTAGCCCTGCTTAGTTTCTTTAAGACTCCAATAAGAAATCAAACAATCTCCTTTCAGATAACAACCAACTCCATTCTGCAGCCAGCCATCCACTATCAGTTGGTAAATGTGTGGCTAGATAATAAAGGTTTCAAATCAGTCTAAATTGGTGAGAAGAGTGTCATGTATTAAGTAAAAACATCAAACAGATTATATTAGTCAGTAGTTAAATACTTAAGCCAATAAACCTCCTCACTGATGAAGGCCACAAGCCAGAAACTAGTCTGGGGATATTGGATGAGAAGGCACTAGATGGAGATTTTATGCACAAGCCTTCTGGCATCCATTGATTATTCTAGCTTGCTGTGTGTGGCATACGTATTGTGAGTTTTGCCTGTTTTAACAATAGTTAAATACTTACATTTATATAAGTTCTTTGTACTACTCAAATAATTATTAGGAATACAAAACAACAGCTACACTGCCATTGTAATTAGTTATAATTGGGTACTCTATTTTCTGTGAACAAAGCACTCTTTTGCTTCACTTGGCCATTTACATTTTATATGCATAAATTTGAAGACATAGCAGATTTTAGGCAATTGTACTCTATTTTTTATGCAATATATGTAAGCAGTTTGTCTTTTTTTTGCATTAATACCATAAATGTCACAATGATTTTATGCTAATTTGTATACTTTTTCTTCTTTTCAATATATCTATTTTTATATCTGAATTCTGCTGCACTTGTAAAACACAGACTGTGCTTAATCTATGTGTTATAACATATATATTTTCTTTAATTAAAAAACAATATAATAACATATTCTTTAAATAAATGAGTAAGTAGTTGAAACAGTTTTTAAAATAACTCACTATAAGGCAATGGTCTCACCGTATTATTGTATCTTTCATACTTTTTAAACATAAAACTACCAAGTATAGTATGCTTCATAAGCATTTTTACTCCACAAATTTTCTCTAAAATAACCTGTCAGTTTCTTAATTAATCAAAAATACATCCCTTCTCCCGTAAACCATAGTATCTCAAACGGAAAAAAAAAGGTATTACATTTCTTTTCGTCTTAAAACGTCTTTGTTTGAGTTTTTTGATGTACATATATAGACGCATCACAAAACGTAACAATATAGTTTTAAATCATTAATTCTCAAATAAAAATGTAAAATAATTTTAAAAATCTCACTATTTTAAATGAATAATGGGACTAGATTTAAATTATCTCAAAAATAAAATAATTATTTTTTAAAGAAGATACAATAGCTACTTTTATGAAATTAATTTACTAAGACTAGTTGCAACTAAGAAATTAAATTTGGTTTCTCAATCAACATTTTTTTTAAAAAAAGTACTATATTCTAGTTTGTCGCTTAATATAAACATATTAACACCCACACATTTGAGTTTTTAAATTTAAGACTTGCCAGAATATAATTAACCTTCAGATGTCAATAATTTACATATTTATTTCATATACTGGTCATTGTAGTATTTATTTTGAAAAGATAGTTATGCGGAGGTGTCAGGAATTACCATACATAAAACTGTCAAATCAATCAGCCCACATGTTAAATATACAATACAACGAGGTAATTAATGTAATTTTAACCAACGCAAAAATATTTTTTAGTGTGCTATTTTAATTATACTACTAATTTAAAAACATTAAATTTATAATATTAAAAAAAAAAAAAACTTACAAAAAATATTAATAATTTTATACAAAGCTCCTACAGCCAGTATTACAAGTGTAACCAGTAAAGGTTTCCATGTACCATCCCCGCAGCGAAGAAATGAATCCAAGCAAACCATCTTTTTACATTTTTCTTTGTTTACAGATTCTTCATCACTAAATTCATCACTTTTTTCTCCATTAAATAATTGTTTTTTAATTTCATCTATGTGTTTGCAATTTTTTGGAAGCATTTTAGCATCATTATATATACACAAAATTTAATACATTATAGTTTTACACCGGTAATCCTTCAGACATTCAGAAAAATTCAAAACAATGCAATTGGAAATGAAACTTGGCTATTTTTAACTAGATTTATGCAGAAACAAATATTAAGGAAATGCTACGTAAAGTACGGATTGATTAATTAGAGGATCTTAAAATATGTTAATTTAACATTTATTATTTACCGTCACGCGTTGAATTACACCTGGAAATATACTTCCAGTTTGTTACCTCTTAGATTAGATTTCAGAAATAACCAATCAAATTAAAAGAATAAGTTTACTGCCTCTGAAAGTATCTCATTTTCTCTACATGGATAAAAATTGGTTTGGATATTATTATATATTTACACTTTTTAAAAACAAATCATTTTTATATATATTAAAAATATTCAATATACTTTTTTTGCCCCATAGTTTTAATATAAAAAAAAAAATACGAGTTCATAAATTTACAATATATGGTTCGCGCTCCTTAAAATTTCAATAAATTAAAGTTAAGGGTTGAACGAATTGGAGTAAACGCCCCCCCCCCCCCATTTTATTTACAATTGAAAATTACAGTATTGATATTATTTAAATTGTTTGTTTATATATATAATCTTTTCTATTAATGATTAAAAAAGCTTTTTCTCATATTTTTTTTTTTTAATATTTAAAAAAAAAAAAAATACAGAATATAAATCTCACATTAGTTTTAATCAACAAAGATAGAGATAAAACAGGTGTTAATTATTTTTTCTCTTGTTGAAATTAAGTATTTTGATATATATGTCAGTGTATAAAATAAAATATATATCCATTTCATTTGTAATTAATTTGTTTATCGAGATTTTCTTCCTTCAAGAATTTTATTGATATTATTACTGTGGGACTTTACTACAAATGTGGTGAACATTTGATAGATCCAGAGACTTAAAAAATATTTAATTATTAGCTTTTTTTTTTCATATCTTACAGCATCGGCCGGGAGGCGAACCCATAACCGTCTGCAACCAACTACTTGCTTGCGAGGCAGCTGTGATGACCTCTCAGCTAACAACGCTTGACTTCAAATACTGTATTGAGAAAATCTAACGCAGCAACAAAAATAATTTCATTTCTATCAGAATTCACTTTTAGCTGAAATGTCTCCCAGCAGAAATCCTCTAATTCTCATCCTACTATATGAAAAATTTAACCCCAAAATGCAGATTCTTCTATAATGCTTTCAAAAAAATTTCACTGCTACACAATTAGCACTATAACAGATCTTATAAAAGGTGGAAGACTGAGCAAAGAAAAAATCTGTACCACTGAATGGAATTGGAGACTTTCATTTTATTGTCACATGAATGAAAAGATCTCGTATAATAAATGTTTTTTTTTAGAAGTAAACGGTCTAACACAAATTTCCATACATTAAAAACCAGAACATATAAAGCAAGTAAAATATGCTTTTATATAATCAAAAATTAAGATGTAAAATATCACATTTCGGACCTCTCCCAAAATTCCCAAAGATGAAGATTTGAAAATTGCTGGATAGTGAGGATTTTAGCGGTTTTTCATTCTAGTTATCTTTTTATTTGCTAGATAATTGAATGGATAATGGTAGACCAATTATTTGAAGGAAAACTCCCAAACCTAAGTAAAAAAAAGTTAAACATTTGTCGAAATTTGTTTTTTCATTTATTAAACTAAATTCTATCAAGTCAATAAAAGAACAAATACAACAATGACTGAAAAATACAATAGCAGAAAATTATATACATATATGAATATTACAGGATTGCCTTATAGATTACCGTCATGTTTTTCTTTCAAATGATACATTTATTTTCTATATTATGAAATCTGCATCTTCTAAGATTCATATTTTAAAACAGTTCAAGGTCAATGGATCTCAGTAAACGTTAACTTCTAATGTTTATTCTTCATATGAATTCTCTAGCAACTAACCATTTAATTATTTATTTATATCAAAAATGAGTTTACAAGATTTCAAAAATCAAAGAAAAAAAATTTATTTCAAACAAATAGGTATTTCTTTTTAATATTTTATAAATTTTAATTAATTTTTTTTCATTATTCTGAATATACTTTCTGTAAGTAGGTCAGATATATTTCTTCATCAATTCCTTTCTTTTAATTGTGAAAAATAGAATGAATTCCATATTAGGCAGATAATTCTATTGCATTACCTATACAATTATCAATAAAAATTTGTAAATTCAAATAGTTTCAGAACAAGCTTTTGTTTTATGTATTTTTTTTAGAATCTTAGTTCACTAATATTTTATCTAGTAGCTTTCAATATCTTTTAGGAAAATAGCCTTTAAAGTGTTTATTTAATATATACTACACATATATATGAAATTGTAACTATATCAAATTTTCAAAATGAAGTCTACAAACTCTGCAGGGCACGTTTCTCATTCAACTATTCAAGTGCTGTTATATCTTTACCATAGATTTTATTTTATTTAATTATATGCATGTATATATAGAAGAAAAAATATATAAATAAAAATAGTATTACTTAAGTAGAGATGCCACAGATGAAGAATGTATTATATACTGTAACCTTATATTTTAATATTGAAATTAGTGAGCACAAGCTTTAACTGTAAAAATTTTTTTATTGGTTTTCTTTTCTTATAAAATGAACTGTATCAATCTCTATTATCATTCTTATTGTGGACAATAGTAGAATCAGAGGTAAATTCAAATGTCTCTACCAATACTGCACTATAATAGTATATAACTGAACATCACTTTTTAATTTTTTTAAATAAATTTATATTCAAAATAGTCAATATTTTATATAACTATACTAACAATCAGACCAAAATTATCTATAAATGCTTCATGGTCAGATTTCAAGACCATTACAACCACTCTATAACTGCTAGAAGTAAAATATCTCTCCTGTGAATAATTTTGACTTATACTGGGGATAAAACCTTATGCACTATCAAGAGGATTAACTAGAATATTCAAAAGAAAAAATTTCCACAGCTAGCTCAAATAAACAAAAAAACTCTCCCTAATTCTATATGGCGATATATGGAGAGAATTCAGGTCAAATTAACAATTAAACCATATTTATTTACAAATTAAATTATAACAAGAATAAAATAAAATTGAACTAATTACAAAGTTATTTTAGCATAATTAATTCCAATTTAAATTAGGAAATAAAAGTTTATACATTTCTAGTTTTAAGAAGATTTATAAAGAAAATATAAATTTTATGTCTCATATTTCACTTTAAATCTAGACTTTGATTTATTTTATTACATTGACCTAGGTTTTGACTATAAATTTTCTGTAGTGATCATCCATATCTTCTAGAGTTCATGGTTTCCAGTTTCCTTAGATGTTTGTAAACTTCTTTCTAGAATGACATCTATCTTCATTTCATTATTCAGCAAGTCTTGAATGTATAAGCAATGGCAGGTCAAGAATTTTGGTCACATCTCAGGCTATCAAACATATAAAAACTGCATGGTAAAAATGGAATGAACATTCTTTTTGCTAGTCTAGTAGGCATGATATCATTAGAGCACCTAGAGATTCCTATGCATTGCTATAAGTCCATGATGATAAAGACCACAAAACCCAGTAATACGACAGCAAAATTACAGCTGTTTGAACAATTAAATGACTTTAAAACTATCGTGAATAATCTTTTTTAACAATTTCAATAATTCTAATTACCCCACTAATAAAAATTTATTAGCTTATATACCCTTGACAAACTACTGACTGAATTCATTCACATTATTAATGAGTTTCAATCTTCTTTTGTTTTTAATTACTAGTAAAACAACTTAATCTTTTTTGATTAGATAATTTACAAAATTATTTTACATTCTGACTAGATAAAGATTATTTTATATTTAATTAAATAACTTTAAATTCCATTTCCCTTTTGAAATGAATATACAATTTTAAGATACTATTTTAGAATCTGTAGTTTCATCATCAGATTTTCAATTGGATAGACGGTTAAAGAATTGGAGTAGATTGAAGCCTGTCCAATAAAGTATTGGCCATCTTAATATATATCTGAGCACTTATAGCATATATGTGTAAAGATGATAATCTGGACCAACTGATGATTGCTGGTTTAGCATGAAATACTGTATGTATATTGGTGATTATTTATCTTTTCAACATATATGTGTTCAAGTGTATCAGTGTTATGAGATGGAGTAGAGAGTGGTGGGTCATGTGAAAGTCTGTGCTCATATACTCTATATATTACATATATGGACACAGGTATATAATAAGCCTGTGTTTCAGTTATTTCTTTAAAAAAGAAAAGTATCTTTCAATGGCTTTATCTGGCCAATGATTACCTTCATCAAAATTTCTCTAAACTATAAAATCTAATTAAAATTTTTAAAATGTCATTATAATTTCATTATTTTTTCCTCTCTTTTTTTTCTTTTACATTGAGATTAGGATTTTGGCCGGAGTTTTATTTTTTCCTTTTAATCCTTAACTGGCTTTTGTTCTATATTTTAAAACTTCTTTCTTTACTTGCTATTGTACTGACTATTTAATTGATATCCCTTTTTATTTTGAAAAAATATACTTAGTTTTAACATCTTTAATTTTTTTTTAAATGTAGCATATATATTTTACGTATCTATTAAAATAAACTGTATCGATTTCTATTATCATTCTTACTGTGATCAATAATAGAATCAGAGATAAATTCAGATGTCTCTTCCAATACTACATTATAATAAATTGGGTAAAATTGTTGAAGATATCTTCACATATAAAATTTTATCAATTACAACATTCCAAAAAACAAATGCGTTTTGAGGTTTCCCATTTTAAAAGCACAACAAATTTTTTTTTTTAAAGCTGAGCAAAAACACATACAAAACTAAAATTAGAAGAAAAATATAAGGGAGAAAATATATACTAGCTTAACTTCAAGAAAGATAACAATTTATAATAATTTAATATGAGCTAGTACTACATTTAGCCAGAATAGAAAATGTTGACATTGTGTTTGAATGAGTATTTGTGTGTATGGAAGTGAAATCTTCAAAACAATCAATTTGAAGAGTAAAATTTTTGAATTGAATTTATTATTACTGTTTAACTAATGGATTATTTAATAAGTTCATCAGTTTAAAATTATGATAACTTTAAAGTTTAATAAAATAAATTATTTTATTTAATATCCTAATATTACAAACCATTTAGTTATAAAATAAATGTGTGTTTTATTTGTGAATAATTAATATAATTTGGTATTTAATATTAAAAATATATTTTAAATATTCATTATAATATTTTGTCTCAAAGTTTGAAACATGCCTGCTTCCAATAGTTAGCATAGCAATGGAATGGACTTTTCCCTATAAAAACTTAGTGAGGTATTGTGGGTTATTCCGCAGGCCACATGGCAGTAACCTGTAAATATAACCATCTGTGAAATTTGAAGTCTTTTCTAAATTTAAAATCTCTTCCTTCTTTACTTGCTATTGTGCTAATTACATAATTGATAGTTCTTTTTATTTCATATATATATATATATTCTTATTTAAATGTAAATTTAGCCATTTTGTTAACCTTCTTTTATATGGAAGCTGAGCAAAATGTTTTTCTTTCCATCAACCCAAATGGAGAAATTAAAACACCAACAGCTACTATCATTGAGTACTATTTTAAAAGGAAACAAAATTTAATATTTTGAGTCATTAATTGAAATCGCATATGAAATTCTACTGCATGTAAGAACATTTCTGCATCATTTATCTCTTCTTTAAAATAACTTGCTTAAAATATTGGCCATCTCTCTAAGGATTATCTTGAATATTACAATTAGATTGTCATAGAAACTCATGGATTATCATATTGTGTAAATATGCATTTATGAGAACTGCTTACAACTACATAGAAGTCTAGTTTATTCAAATTCAAGTTGGTGGATTAATTATTTTGTCTTGGTTTCATAATCTATTAAGTGACCTGAACTATAGCTACAGTCATCAAATTTCTCAAACTTATGGATTATTTAAATTCCTTTGTCATATACACAAAATCTTACTTACACCTTTGCATATTGCTACAACTGGTGGATTAAAATCTTTTCTTTTAAGCTTATTGATATCACAAGTATAATTTCAGTCAAAGGATTACATATTTAAATCGATTACATTTTTACATTTCGTAAACCAATCAAGATGTTACAAATCATAAAAGTCAACATTTATAAATGGATATATTGTTATTACTACATCTACTGGAATACAAATAATAATTGTAATTTGTTCAAAGTTTTGGGAAATCATATTATAGAATTTTGGTTACAAATCTCAACCTCTGAAGAAATTCACAATACCATCTGGATTGTGTTACTTATATATTTGTAAATTTATTGTTAGTACAATTCTTGTGATATTTGAATATTGAAATTTTAAAATGTGCTTGAATAAAATCTCAAACATTTATTCAAGATTGTGAATTATCTATTTTACAGAGATTATATAGTTAGTTTTATTTTTGGTTTGTTTAAATGTTTAAAATGTACTTATTACAATTTAAATAAAGTTCTCATGTAAATACTAGAAAAATAAAAGTACAAGTAAATATTTTTAAATTACTAGTACAATTGGGTGTAAATGTGTGTTATATTACTGGTATTGGAGATATGTTATACTAAGCTCTAACTTAATGTACAAGTCCTGTTAATATTAATTTGTTTTATTGATCCTTGGAAGTGATCTATCTTCTGCAGCCCAAGTATCTCTAACCAATGAAGGGAAAAAAAACCCCATAAAAGGTTGACTTACCATTTACCCAAAAAATGATCATGATCTAAAAGATCCCATGCAGTAAAGTAAAATACTCTCATGGCAGTGATACTTGTAAACCTTATTAGTTAGTGAAGACTCCCAAGATATTTGAAGTTTAGAAGTTATAAGCTAGAAAGCATAACAAGTCATATCACTCAGCATAGGATTGTCATATTTATTAATGTATTTTAATAACAATCATACTATATTTAAGTGAATTGTCTACTTGTTTCTAAAAGGGTTAAGCAACCTAGCTAATATCTAGATTAGAGGTTGTCTTTCTAATCTTTGATATCAATACATTAAAGGAGTTAATAAAACATTTCTAGACCCATCTGTAATTGGTATTCAGACTTTAGATCAATATTGTACAATATTCTTTAATAGAGTGCTTTGTTTGCATCACTTGCTTTGATAACACAAGTGAAATGTTTAGAGAATTTTGCTTTAGGATTAATAAATTGTTATTATTGATTATACGGTTGCTCATATTTACATTTTGTTTAAAATTTATTTTCTTTACTTAATTTATTTGCACCATTACTATTTTTCATCTTCCATTTTAAGAATAGTATCATTTATTGAGGTATGATAAGGTACAACAAAATCTCTTTGATATCTTAATCACATCAAGGATGTATTGTTTTAAAAGTTTACAAGAGTTCTAATTTCTTAGAAATAATCACCAATAATTTAATAAGAACCTTGAGATAAATAATTGATTTAAATTATATGTAATTTGGGAAAGAGAGAGCTAATTTGTCAGTCTAAAACGAATAAATCTATTCATTTATATTAGAAGAATATTTTACTCATCATATATATTAAATACATTTGGTGGACATATAAGAAATACCTAGGGGTTATGGTAATAAAATTTATACAAGTATTCCAGGATATTATCATCGTGATTATGGATGTATTGAGCCTGTAAACTATAGAGTAGTTATTGTTTTAATGGATAAAATGGATATAACTTCATTTTAAACATTAATTTAAAAAGGATTGTGCTTGATGATAAACTTACTCAAAGCGAACACACTTTTCTCAGCCAATCAATCTCCCAGCCTCAATATTTAGTTACTATATATGTTAGTTGATACACTAAATAAATTACACAAACACACATATATATTAAAAACATAATTACTTATATGCATATTTTAAAGGAAATATTCAATAATTATACATATCTAAGAATTCATGATTAAAAAAAAAAACTAACACTAAGGATAACTTATAATAATGATTAGTCCTTTAATTATTGAATGTGAACCACGTATAGTCAATTTAGGATCATTAGAAAGTACTTCCCACATTGCAGATATAACTGGTTCTCCACTACAGAAAACAAGAGATGTTTGATCAATGACTGACAAAAATGGTCAAGATCCCAGAAGTTCAGTCTCTATAAGTATCAAAATTGGTATAGGATGTCTATATAAACTATCCAAAGTTTTTATTTGATAAATCTTTATGGTTCAAATTGTAACTATATAATAAATAAATACATACAAGTTCGCAATTAATCTATAAAAATATATTAAGCTCATTCATTCTCTTTGCTAAAACTAATACTGTAAATATCATTAATTGTTCTCATATCTGATTACTTATATTACTTTTTTAACTCATTAAATCAGTTAAATTGAGTGTGCCATTTCTCAACTCTCACTTATTTTTATTCACTGATGCATGTTCAGCTCATAATCACTCACCTATAATTAACAAGTAAGTCACAACTTATTATTTGTTGGTGAGCTTTTAATACATGGATTTTGAAACCACAAGAGAATTTTGTATCAAATTTAGCAATTTCATTTCAATTTAAATCACTAATATATTCTACATGGTGTTAAAGCTTTAACATCATTTTCAATCATTATTAATCCATTGCAAGATAAAAATCTCTTCAAGTTTTCTTCAGTCCATAACCTCCCTTTTGCAAATACCTACAATTTCCTTTATTTCATCTACCTATAAGTTGTCTTTTTTGAGACATTGTTTAATCTCTTAGGATACAGTTTAAGACTTCAATTGTTAATCTATTACCATCTCTTGTAGCAACATGTTTATCCCAAGTTGTTAATCTATTATCATCTCTTCTAGCAACATGTTTATCCCAACTTCATTTCTGTCTCTTAACTCTTCCCAGTCATCTCTTACTAAGTATTTTACTCTCTTGTGATCCAGTTTATGACTTCAATTGTTCATTCATTATCATTTCTTCTAACAATATGGATAACACTACTCCATTTCAGTCCCTTAACTCTTTCAATGATATCAATATTACCTTGATATCTATTTGTTCTCTGATCCAAATATTTTGCCTTTTATCCCTTTTTGTTATTCTCAACATGTATCTTTTCATACTTCATTGGGTGATCAGTAGATTCTGGATTGCTTTTTTGTTAAAAGTCCTAAGTCTCAGATCCATAAATAGGAAATGATGAAGTACATAGACATTTTTCATTTTAATAATAAATTATTTGTTGGAAATGTACTCTATCCAACTTTAATTCTATGATTAATTTCGTTTTTCCATTTGCATTAAAAATCTGATCATTATATTTGTAGATGTTAAATTTCTTCCAATTCATAATTTTCAATCTTTATTATCTTCTGAAAAAAATCAATTGAACATTAGTTTAGCTTTAATTCTACTTTCTTATTTTTATCAGAAAACTTGCAATACTCTCTGAAGCATTATTTGCAAAAACAAATACGGCATCTGCAAAATCTAAATGACTCAAATAATCACCATGTATTTTTTTCTTAATTTTCTAATTTAATTCACAAAATAGTTTGCAAAACTGTTATAAAAAGTTTTGGAAATATGGAATCATCCTCTCAAACCTTCTTAGGAATGTTAATCTTCTTAGCATCACCATGTAATCTAATTATTGCAGATGCATTTTGATAAATATTCTTCAGAATATGATAGCATGCATCTATATGTTAATAGTCCAAAGCTTTAATTATAGTGGACATATTTAAAGAATCAAATGTCTTTTCATAATATACAAATTCAAAGCATAATAACAACCCACATTCAATGATCCTTTCAATAACTTCTCTTAGTACATGGATATAATCCAATGTTCTGAAAACACTTTTAAATCCAGATTCTTTTGGTTGGTTTAAATTTAAAGTTATTGTATATCAATTGTTATTATCTTGATAATTTATATTCATCATCTTTTTTAAATATTAGATATTACAATTATATTCTTCCAATCAATTGGTATATCATATCATTTAGATGTTTGGTATATAGCTTTGCTAACAATTTTTCTATTTCTTTACTTGCTTCTTTTAAGGTATCAATAACTCTAACAATTTCTGGTGCTTCCTCCTTCTTCACAAACTTAATTGCATGTCTCATCTCTTCATTTAAAATACTTGATAATTCAGATGTAATAATTTCATAGGCTGTTTAAAAAATTTCTTGTTCCATATTGTTATATAATTTGTTGTAGAACTTGTCCACATATTTGATAATATCCTTGCTCTTTTTAGTAATAGTTCCATCTCTTTTTCTTATTGTTGAAATATCACGTGATTATCATTTCTTATGCTTGCTCATAACTGTTATTAAAACAGGCAAAACTCTCCATACAGTAGTGCCACTTACTTCTGACATCCATTGATTACTCTGGCTTGCACTGAGTGGCACTAGTGTATGGAGAGTTTTGCCTGTTTCAATTATTGCTGAAATAACTTTTCTTCCAATAAAAAATGTTGTTTTATACTTGTAAAAACTTTTATTCTCTTATCTGTTTTCTTTGGAAATTTATATTTTCTTATATTAGTAATCTTTTTTTCATACCAAATATTAATTTCTTTTTAGTGGATGAGTTTTAAATGAATTGAATATCTGGATCATATTAATAATATTTAAAAAATAAAACAAATTGTATATTTGATGTAAAATTAGTTTTCTTCCATAAGCAGTGCAATAAGAATAGTTGACTTTAAAGCATATGGACTACAAAAATGGGTTCGATTTTTTTCATTAAAATAACAATGGATAAAATATTATAGATAGCACTTTAAAAATATAATAATGCATCAATTTATTCTATATTATTTAGAGCTAGTGCTTCATTAAATATTTTGAAATGCCGATTTTCATAGGCAAAAGATGTCTTATAATTCATAAAAGCTTTCAGGAAAAACACAGTAAAATATAAAAATATATAGATACTGAAGTTTCAACAAAATACTTTCCTTCGATTTGATATAAAGGTATTATTACATAGTTGAGGTACAATATACACCAAGTTATAAAAAATTAATTATAATTGTAGAAAAAGTAGACTGCATGAAGTTATATAATGAAATAAAGTAAGTTAAAAACTGTATTGTTTGCACTTAAATGAAAAGTAACCTGCTGAGTTTATTCACAAATAGATTTGTTCTATAAAAGAAAAAAGAAATATCCCACAAGTAGTCACTTATAAATTTTAATTAATAAAGCTAAAATCAGTTGCAAAAATTTAAAAATTCTTTGAATAAATAATTATATGAAGTAGAAAACGTAAAATATTTATTTAAACTAATTTAAGAAAAAAAAAAAGTCTATGCGATTGTTTATTATGGTGGATCTATTATTTACCAGAAAAAAAAAAAATAATAATTTTTAGAAATAAAAAACAAAGATGTTTTCATTCATGTATAAAAATTAATTACTGTTGTTTTTATATATAAAAAAACATAATTAAAAAAAACCCTATTGTCTTCAAATTGTATTATATGCATTTTTATTAAAGAAAATGCTTTTTTTTAAAAAATACTTATTTTTCTAAGATATACCTCTGAATAGATCTCTTATCAATGGTTATAAATACTTAAAACTTTTTAACTCAGAAGTTTAGAAAATCTAGGAGAGCAGTTGTAACAGGTCTTTTTGCCAGTTAAAATTTGGAGTTGTAAGAAAATGCATCTAACAATATTCTTCTGATGATCAGATTCACCAATGCATTTCTAAAAAGTTTATGAATTATCAGTTTTACTGAAGTTGGAATGTGTCATTGCCCAATGTATGATAAAGTCTTAGACTAACCAATATCTATCACCAAGTCATTGTTGAAACCATTCAAGTATGAAGCAGACATGTGTAATATACATAAGCAATCACTTAAGAAGGAAGCCAATATTGTTACTATTTAGTTATTTAATTAAGAAGCTGTTATTCACAATGAAATAATATAATCATTTCATGTGATTATATACAATAATCATTTCACAAGAGTCAGAGAAAAGTAAGGTTTATTATAACATAGGGCATTCATTCTTCAAGGACAAAACAAAGGAAAGTTAAGACTATTTAAATAAAACAAGAAAGCATACATTTCACAAAGAAAATAATTTACAACATTTTATAACATAGGGCATTCATTCTTCAAGGACAAAACAAAGGAAAGTTAAGACTATTTTATTTAAACAAGAAAGCATACATTTTACAAAGAAAATAATTTACAACATTAAAAATTAGATATATGTTATGTCATTTATGTATATATTGTAGATATATATATATAGTATTCAATCATTTAAAAAAAAAAAAAATTTTAATTCTTTTATACATACAGAGATTTATATGTATAGTTTTATTATTATGAATAAGCAGTTCTTTTTGTGATTTATTATATAATATTTTTTATTATTAAATAATATGTGTTAAATTTATTTAACTTTCATTTTGTTAAAAGAGAGTAAATCAGAAAGGTGTAAAATAAAATTGTTAGATTAGGAGATAAAAATTGTACACGTGTGAAACAATGAATAGATCTGTACAAACACAAAGATGCTTTTACACTTATTTCTGATGACTATGGATGGCCAGCTTTGTTGTTATCTGTATCTTAAAATTATTTTTACAAAAGAGGTGCTTTGATGTAGATAACGATCAATTATAAGTCGTCATTGATTGTGACCGTCAAACTTGTGAAGCTTTGATTTTTTTTTTAAGATAAAGATTTCCAGATGTTTTTCGCGATATAAACGATTAAAACAATTTTTTTAGGCAGTTAATCATAAATTTTTTTAAGAGTCAGTAATAAATTTCTTTAGAGAGATGATCAGTTAAATTATTATTATTATTTTGAGACTCAACTCAGTTGGTCCTTCCTTGTTATAATTCTTAAGCAGAAATGTAAGCTCGAATCTTTTTTTTTTTAAAAAAGAGAGTGAACGCTTTAATTCTTTTTTTTCACTCTTTGAAAGTTGAAAAAAAAAAAAGAGCAAATGAAATGTGCGTTTATATAAAGCAATTTTCAAGCAATATTAAAGAATAGGAGAGAAATGGAACAAGATTGAATTTATTATAAGTTAGTAATAATTATAAAAATGATATTAACATATTTGGTTATGCATAATATGCCTCTGCATTGCTAAACCATTTTTTTCTGCTTCCTGATTAATACAGAATGAGTCAAAACCGCTGATCTGTCTATGAAATCATGTATCCAGTAATAACCAACAAAATGATAAATTTTGAAGCCAACCACGCAAGCTATATGGAATGCTTTGTTACTAGTTCATGTCTTATTAAAAGCTCACTGCCTTCCAACCAATGGAGAAGGGGAAATAGGAGGAAAAGAAAATTTAAAACAGCTATGTAGAACCAAGTTTGAAGCCATAAATCAAATTTTTGTTGATTTACCTCAATCATCTAAAGTGTCGACAGCAATTATTTTTTAGAGAAGAGAAACAAGCAAATCCACCGGTACCTACTTATTCAAAGTACTTATAATAATTTTTTTTTTAATGGTAGAAGGAAGCCAATCAACAGTGAATAATAATGGAATTGAAGAAACAAGAAAGTCAATTGATTCAGCATTATCTTAAAAGTATCTGCAATAACTTTTTTTTTTTTTTGTTGGTGAGCAAAGAAAAGCAGTCTAAAATTCAAATTCAGGACATTAATAAGAAGTAAAAAGTAGACGGGTAAATATGAACTTTCTTTAACCGATTTTATTCTTTTGCTTATTAAAAGTAAACCTTAATTTACTGGTCAAAGCAATTTTCTTTTTTGATACAGAAACATTAAAGACTTGTTTATCTATAGTTATTTGCAATATCTCACAACATAGCACAAACATAGTTTAAATCTTTAAACTTAAATTTTCATTATTTTTTTTATTATATATTGTAATGTTGAAATGTTTTTTTTTTTTAATTGTTCTTCAGATGTTAATGAGGATGAGCAACCTATAGATATATGCATTTATAATGTTTTTTTATTTTTATTTTATCTTGTTGCATATTAAAAATTAATATATGTATTTTGTTTCAATTTCGCTATAAGGTTGCAAAAGAGAAAAGATATTTTTATATATGTAATTTATGGGTATACATTTTAAACATATATGTTAACATTACCGAATGCGTGAATGTGTAACTGTTTATCCAAACACATCAAAGAATAGGTTATATATGATTAGTTTAAAATGGTAAATTAAAAAGTAGGGCATTACATTTGAATGGAAATGAAATGACATATACAAGTTACACCTGAAATTTATTTTATGATATGATAAGTAAGAAAATTCTTAAATAAGCATTTATAGAATATGTATTTTTTTTAATATTGATTTAAGTCAGCTTATTTTGAGATATCAAGAAAAGATGACAAACCTATATATTAAGTTTATTTGCTTATACTTATGTAAATTTTTTTATATTAATAAGCCATTTATTTAATTGTCGATTTGACTTTAAAGAAGGAAAGAAAGAGTAGTAGTGTTAATAAAATATAATTATATATCTTAATTGGTTTCCGAGTTATTATTAAGAATATTTGTGTTTTTTTTTGTTTTTTTTTTAATTCTATCATTTTAATTCAGCATCATTGCTCGCAGTTATTAAGTATTACCATTCGTATATATTGAGCAATCACTTGCAAATATTAAGCGTCCGCAAAATAATAGGTAGACTAGAATGTTGATATTTAAGTATTTAAGGATTATGCTTGAGAATAACCAAATTTTGATAATTATAGTTCAACATAGAAAGCTAAAATTGTGTTGTGTCCATGAATTTAGATCATCCTCATCAAAGATGGATATCATGTTATTAGTTAAAAAAAAAAATGTTTCAAATAATACTATATAAAAGTTATGATCGCCATCAATCATCATTAAATTTAATGTTTAGCGTAATGAATATATTTTAGTAAATAGGGGTTTATAGAAAATTGAATATTATGCAAAGAGATTCATGGTGATCAATCATCACCATTAGTATTATTAAATCCCAGTATGAAATAGGATAATTTTAATAGATGCCTATAAGTTTATAAAGATGAATTTATTGTTGTGAGTTTATTGATAAGCCATGGCTGGTATCATCATCACTATTATAATCATTATTGTGATATCACTATTATTATCATTATTATGATATTATTGTCATCATCATCATTATTACCTTTATTGTGATAAATAATTTAGTTAAATGGCCATCAATATCAATAATGGTCTTCATATGCTTGTTTGGAAGCCATTAATAGGATTATACATGTCTGTTCATCAATATACGCTAATGAGCTAGCAATGTCTATAAGAATCTTTGATCTATAGTATAAACTTTGGTAATATTGGGATCTTGTAATTTTATCAATATAGATAAAATGTAAGAAGGTCATTTTTGTTCAATAGTCATCCAAGTCATGTGTAATAAGTATGTACTGAATGAGTTTGAACTCAAGTACACTATAAATAGATACTTATCTAGATTGAAAACAATCTAGTGGCGCTCATAGGAAAACACATGTACTTAGCTAAACTGAATAAAGAGTGATACCATCCCTTTCCAACTTCATAATATTAGTTTTATAAAATATATTTTTTATAAGTTGTCATGAATAGCACCAGTGTGTGCATATGACCATGAATGGTCTTATATATTTGGAAAGAAGGATAGAAGGATTCTTTGTTAGAAGAATCTAGTATTGGAGATAAGCATAAGGCACTCCAGGAATCTCACAGTGGGTACTTTTATTCAGTTGCTATATATTTAATATTATTTTTATTAGATGACAATGTCCAGTATGTTTTATTGTTCAGATGACTGCCCCAATATATAAATAAATACCAAGAATCTTTAATGCTGATATTTTCAAGTGGCACAGTGATTCTATAATTTCTTTATCTATGCTATAATGAATTACTATAGTTACAAATGGTACAGATTGGATAGGCATATATCTAATAATTAATAATTTCCCCTATCTAAATATTTATTATAGTTACAAATACATATTTATATTAATTTATAAATATTGTTACAAATGGATTGAAATATGCCACACACCTGAGAGAGGTGTATTTCTATGTTAATTTAAATAGTTACAAAAAAAAATGCATATTTATATTGATTTATTTAAATTGTTACAATATATATATTATAATTTTTGTATGCATGTAAAAGAAAAATATATTAAGATTCCTAGAAAATTTTAGGTTTAATCAATCTTAAAAAATAATGTAAAATTATTTTTCAGGAGAAAATGTAAAGCAAATAACAAAAGATGAATTAATTCTTGAAAGCATGCAGCTGGTAAATGGATATTTTGTTATAGTTAACATTGTTTTAAAATAACAAATACTATTAATATATGTAACTAAATAATTTAAACAGACATTTCATTCTAAAAAATAATGAGGAACTTATTTTTTAACAAATGTATGTAACAAAAAATAAGTCCCTTGGAAATTTGAAAAATAATAGCATGTTAATCTGTAAGATTTCTTCTTGAACAAAAACCAACTTCATATGGACATTTCTGAAATCCTTTACTTTAACAATCTAATCAAGGTATGCCTAACATTTGTCAGAAATTATATTATGAAACTTCAAGAAAATAAAATTTCTGCCATCAAACTTCCACAAAACATATATCAGAGCTGTGAAAAAAAAAAAAAATTAAAGAAGCTCCACGTCTTTGACTACAAACTTATTCCAAATTCAAACTGTAGCTGAATGCCATATCAGAATTCTCATTTGTATGTAAGTTATTTGAGAATTTTAAATAAACCTTGATAGGAAATAATTTATAATTATGGATGAATTTTTAGTTTACAAATCTATTGTAGATATTTATTATTTTATGAATATTTATAAGTATTTAAGATTTAAAATAATTAAATCCTTATCTATATTTATTTATGATTAATGGTATTGAAAAGAATAAACTATTTACTAATTAGAATAATGAAAGATCTTGGAATTTGAGCCAGAAAATATAAATCATTTTAAGCATAATAATAATCTTACATAAATTTAACATAAGATGAATGAAGTTGTGAGTGGATAAGGTTTAAATTATTAAATGGTTTTCTATATCAGAGATACTGTAAATAATTTGAGTATGAGGATTTATCTGTTGGTAATTTGTAGTTGATGAACTTGAGATGTGCATATATTTAATATTATATTCATATGTAGTCAGTATCAACATTAGGTGCACCTCAAGTTATTAAGTTTAAAATAAGGATTCTGTTAGTAATTGTGTTTTCTGAATTGCCAAGTATTTTAAAATAGGTAAGACTTGTAATCGATTCTATAAAGAAGAGAAAAATTCAATGAAATGAGGGAATTATTATTGATATTGTAATTATGTTAACTTATCCAAGCAAGACATCATTGTAAATTACAAGATATTTTAGCCTCAAATAAAGAGATACACTTAACAATTTAAATTAATTAAATAAAAGTAGTTAAAATAAAGAAACAAAATCATCCCAATTCTTGAATGGTGTAATTTAGATAGTAAGGGAAAAAAACTAAAAATTAGGAATAAAAATGAAAAAGAAATTTATATTTTTTGATAGGATTATTTAAAATGTGGAAAAAAAAAACACTAAACAAATCTAGTATAGAATTAAAATATTTGTAAAACTAGACATGTTTTAAAATTTATACACTCAGTTATTCTATAAAAGTTGTAAAAATAATTGTTCATATTCAATAGAACTTTTTTCTATGAATTTAAAATTATTAAGAGGTTCAAAATAAAAACAATTTCTTGTAGAGAAAAATAGGATATGCAATTAATAAAGGCAAGTATCAAATTTGAAGAAGATGCACACAAGTTTCCAAAAGTCAGAAACAAATTTTAAGAGAAAAATTGTACTTATAAATTTTTTTTTATTGTAAATCCATTTTATTTAAAATTAAAGCTGAAGCAGAGGTTGATTGGAAGATATGTTCTCATTACACAAAATGATGTTGGCTCAAAGTTAATGTTCACATAAAAGCAAGCAAAAAATGTCACACAACTAAAAAGCAAATGGTAAGTAATCCCATCAATACATGAAAAATTTCAAAATTGTAGTATTTATTTTATTTGCAGCAATTCAGGGATAAATATATATATTAAAAGAATTTAAAACCGGCAAAAATCACTATATATATTGCCATACACAGCAAGCTAGAGTAATCAATGGATGCTAGAAGGCTTGTGCATAAAATCCCCATCTAGTGCTTACTCATCCAATATCCCCAGACTAGTTTCTGCCTTATGGCCTTCGACAGTGAGGAGCCTTGGATCTGAGAGCACTGCATCTAGATCTTAGGATCTAATGCAACCCTCCAGCAACCACCTTTTATCTCCATTTAACTACAAAACTACGAGTCTTAAACTGAAAACACCTTAATGTTTTCAATCCAAGCCATAGCCACTACTATCCTATTAGCCAGGATTGGAAGTGGTCACGTGTTTATTGGCTTAAACCCAATCCTGGCTAATAGGATAGTGGTAGCTATGGTTATTAAAGAAACAAAATGTATGGGTACTGAACTGGGTTCAGACCCATATGACTATATAAGCTGATGGGCTTGGATTGAAAACATTAAGGTGTTTTCAGTTTAAGACTCATAGTTTTGTATTTAAATGGAGATAAAAGATGGTTGCTGGAGGGTTGCATTAGATCCTAAGATCTAGATGCAGTGATATCAGATCCAAGGCTCCTCACTGGCGAAGGCCATAAGCCAGAAACTAGTCTGGGGATATTGGATGAGTAGGCACTAGATGGGGATTTTATGCACAAGCCTTCTGGCATCCATTGATTACTCTAGCTTGCTATGTGTGGCAATATATATAGTGATTTTTGCCTGTTTTAATAAGTTATACACAAGCATGAGGTGGTCATGTGATGTTTATTGGCTTAAAACCAATCCTGCCTAATAGGATAGTGGTGGCTATGGTTATTAAAGAACCAAAAACACCAAAATGTATGGGTACTGAACTGGGTTCAGATCCATATGACTATATAAGCTGATGGGCTTGGATTGAAAACATTAAGGTGTTTTCAGTTTAAGACTCATAGTTTTGTAGTTAAATGGAGATAAAAGGTGGTTGCTGAAGGGTTGCATTAGATCTTAAGATGACAAAGGCCATAAGCCAGAAACTAGTCTGGGGATATTGGATGAGTAAGCACTAGATGGGGATTTTATGCACAAGCCTTCTGCCATCCATTGATTATTCCAGCTTGCTGTGTGTGACAATATATATAGTGATTTTTGCCTGTTTTAACAACAGTTATACACAAGCATAAGAGGTGGTCATGTGATGTTTATTGGATTAAAATAATTTGGCTGCTGGGAGTACTTTTAAGGGATAAACTCAGTTATATTTTTTTCTACAGAATAAAAACTATCAAAGCTATGTGATGAAACTACCAGGATACTATCCATAATCTTAGCCTCACATCCATAAACTGATGTCTACTATAAATTCAGAAATGACAAGGCTTTAAAATATATCTTTAGCCTGCTTCTAATGGAAGTGTTTTTTATTACCTGCAGTTCATCAAGCATATAAACTTAAAAGACTATTAATATTAAGAAGATATAAAGAAAAAAGTTAAAAATCAATATTAATCAGCTAATAACTAAGAATTTCATCTCAACTGATATTGAAGACAATTGTAAGATATTACAAATGTAGAATTACTGACTGCTGATATAACTGTGATTAAAAGTAAGCTTACAAAGTTGGCAAAATTCATGGTAAGCCATTTTAATTATACATGTGAAGATGTTAATAAGAGGCCTCAATAATTGGAAATAATTTCAATCTGATAAAATATTTTATTTTTAGTGTTACTACTATTTTAATTATTAATATAAATTTTTTTATTGTGTAAAAAGAGACTGGTATATCAGAAATAAAAAATCTGTTAAAGGCAGGAAGTTAATGGTTATTGTAATTAAACTTTAATTTTAATATAATTTGCCTATATGTTACATGATATAAATACATTTAAAGATCATAAACATATCTGCTTGCATAAAAAAATATTTATATTGACAAATATCAATCAAGATTTAAATTGTTTTTGTTACATAAATATATTTAGTTATCTGTGTCATTTTTATTTAATTAGTCTCATTCCAAATGCATAACTGAAATAAACTTTCATTCCTGGGAATCATGCTCTGAGCTGGGAAAGTGCGGTTAACAATGTAAAATAGGAATGATATTGATTAAAGGTGTAGTTTATCTATAGGTATTCTTTCATAATAAAACGTGGTGCTTAAAAAAGGGATAGTGTAGTTTTATAAAAAACAAACAAACTTGTGAATATGAATTGAAAACAATCCTCTGGTGATTGGTTTCGTACATGGTGATAAAGAAATACTACCCTGATATCTTGTATAAAGTGGACATAATATTTTATAAATAATACATGGCTTGATTATCATCATCAGCATTTACTAATAATTAAAAGTAATTAAAAACTATAAACTTTTCAGTGTTATCATAGGATAACTCTTGAAATTGTAAGGATTATATATATATATAAAAATTTATTCATCCATCTATATATATATGAATCAGCAGTAAATGCAGCATGAGTTTTCTGGTATATTATCCTAAAAGAAGCAACTGAAGAAATACAGAAATTGTTGGTAATTTGAGGTGATAAAGAAAATATTAGAAATTACAGATCTGTCAATCTTCTATTGGCTTGGTACAAAATCTTTATGAAGTTAATTATAACATATCTGAAATAAACTTTGTATTCAAACAATTGAAAAGGACAAACTGGATTTAACACTGGTTTATAGCAATGAATCATTTCCAAGAATTAAGGGAAGTTATAGAAAGAACCAATGGATATGAGTTGCCATTATACTTTGAATTTATAGATTATGAAAAGACATTTGATTCTATAAATATTTCTACAGTGATTAAAACATTACATCATCAAGATATAGATCTGGAATAGTTGTATTCTAAAGAATATCAAAGTGCAAAAGCAGTGATTAGATTGCATAGTGACACTGATATTAACATGATAAGGATGTATGTCAGAATGATTCTATAACTCCAAAATGTTTTCAACAGTTTACAAAAAAATATTATGTGGATTAAAATGGAAAGCTGATAGAATAAAAATACATGGAGATTATTTAAGTCATTTAGATTTTGAAGATATGGTTATTAATGCAAATTAATGCTTCAAAACTTCTGAAAATTTTGCAAGAGTAATTAGATGAAAGCAACAAAGCAGGTCTAAAGATAAATAATAAAATGACTAACATAATTTTCATTGAGTTTTCTCAGGAAAAAAAAATAAAAATCATGAATTAGAAGTTAACAATTACAAAAACTTTGGTCAGATTATTAATATAATTGGGAACATAATGGAAATTAATTATAGAATCAAATTTGGAAGTGTTTTTGGTTGAAATAATTTAATGTTAAAAGAAAATACATCTATTTGTTTGAAATATGGATCTGATCTTTGGATTCTTAGCAGAAAAACAATACAGAAAAGTCAAACATAATAATAAAGCATGGAGAGATTTGAGTTGAGAATAATAAAGAATTGAAATATTTGGGTGATAAAATAAATACATATCACTAATTGGGAATAGATAAGAATATTGGGCAGAAAGGAAAAAGTAAAAAAAAAAAAAGAAAAAAAATTTAAAGAAACTTCTCATAGCAAATGATCCTATAAGTCAATAATATAATATTATAAGCCAAAATGTTTGAAAATCATATTAAAATTTCTATTGACTTGCCATTGTCAGATAACCAGATTATGTCTTTTTAAATTCAGTATTCATAAATCTAAAGATCATTGGTTTGATTTCCATACTAAAGTGGTCAGGCTAATAACATCTGAAGAAGATGCTTTTTGGTCTCCAGCGATGGCTTCATGGATTTCCTTCCATATTTCTGATGGATAATGGGAGTCTGCGGCAGTGTCTATATTATAGATGAGATGAGGCCTTGATTCCAGGAAAGAGCAGTTGATGGAGCTGAGGATCCAGGGCATGAAGCCCAGCCAAACACTCCAAGGTTCTTTAGCAACACATGATGCTACTTCTGCAGCTTTTAGGTATATTTTTTCCGATGAACTGGTGAGCTGGAAAAACTCTGCAATTTACTGACACTCTACTGCAATTAAATTTCTGATATGCTTTTGCTGAAAAACTGGAAACTGCCACAGACTGTTAGTGGTTTATTTGCAACCATCTATTGAATAAAAATATTTTTATATTTATCATTTTTATTATACATTATTAATTTTTTGATGTATTATTTAACATTTATTAGTTATTACATTTTATTATTTTACTCATATGGTTTCTTACTAACATTTTATTATATAATGCCTCTGGTAACGGATCACATATTCAAGCAGAGGGAAATAATATCATTGATAGATTAATCATTAACAATACCTACGGCCAGATCAAAGCTACACAAACCACCAACCTCAACTATCTTTCCTGACCATAGCACCCCCCTCTATACTACTGCATTAAAACCTGCCATCCAAAGCACTTAGGCGCCATCTGGCTAAATGTTGTATATAGCCAGCATGCCCGGATGACAGGCACACAAATCCTGCACTTGAAATATACCCAGGCTAACTCATAATCTCGATCAGGGGACCCAGTACAGTACTAATTAACACATAGAAATAATTCTAATTTTTAAATTACTGATGACATACTTAAAAGAGAATATAGACTAAGCAACATTTTAAGCAAACATTTATTCACATGCACACACATTTAAATAAAATAACAGTAGAATTTAACACAAAAAAATAAATACATATTCATTGTTTAGAGATTGAATACTACTAATGTTCTTCATTATAGTTCATTTCATTAAAAGAATATGTCTAGGCAGTTTACAATTCAAAAAGTATATTTACCTAGGTTTTTCATTATATCGAGATGAGATCATCTTTCTGCAGTTGACCCTTTGTTTTGATTTCTAATTGGTTGGCCTTTTGGTCTTCAAAAATGGCTTCATGTGGAGAGAGTATGCAGTAGCGTCTATATTATGGATGAGGCATTGATTCCAGGCAAAAACATTTGATGGAGCCAAGGACCCGGGGCATGAAGCCCAGCTGAACACTCCATTCTTTAGCAATGCATGACTGCTACTTTTTCAGCTTGTTTATATTTTCTGATGAACTGGTGAGCTTGAAAAACTCTGCAATTACTGACACTGCTGCAACTAAACATACTTTTGCTGAAAAACTGTAAACTGTCAACTGGAACTCAAATGAAACTTCAATTGGAACTTGAATAAAACTGGAAACAATAGACAAGCTGCCTTTTTTCTACCTAATTCTACCATTGCCTATTTTTTTATCATAATTTTAATTTGATTTAATTAATTTTACATTTTTATCTAATCTTTTTTCTGGATTCATTTACTATCTTATCACATTCATGCAGATGAGATAGTTTACAAGTTTTCTTTTTACTAGTTAATACTATTGTCAGTTTTATTTTAAAATATTTCCACATTTATTTATTCTTTTAACATTTACTTATCATTTTTAAATTTAATTTATAAGAATGGGTATTTAAATCCTTATCTGTCTTGATTCTTTCCCCCCACTCTATTCTTAATAAGCAATTTTATTCTAAAAGAAAATGATGCAATCTTTTATTTTGATTTCATTTTTGAAAAACTATCTTTTTTTCTCAAACTATTTTTTGTTTCTAATTTTCTTAATAATTTATTTATTTCAAATTATAAAATAAGTAATGCAGATAGACATATATGTGTTTTTACAATATATATTTCACGATCATTACAATGTTTGGAAATCATATTAAAATTTCTATTGACTTGTCATTATCAGGTAGCTGGGTTATGTCTCTTTAAATTCAGTATTCATAAATCTAAAGATTATTAGTTTCATTTCCAAAGTAAAGTGGCCAGGCTAACAACATCTGAAGAGGGAATAATATCACTTAGAACATGTTACATACTAATTTAAGTGTTATTACTAATAGCTGAATGTAAGAGAAAATTTTGAAAAACATTTACTAATTAAATTAGATGATAGAAATAATCCTATATATATATTATTCTTGCTAACAAGAATTTTAAATAAAGATAAAATAAAACATCCCTATTTGTGATTTTATATTTTCTAGAATAGTTTATGCTAATATATCGGTTTATGACAGTTAAACCCAAGACATATTATTACTGAATCATTAAACTGTTCAAAGTTATTATTGTTTGACAAAATTTTTATGTCTACTTCATTTCTAACTTTTGCTCTTTCTTCAACAGGAATAGTTTTTCCTGCCCGAGATCTTGGGCTTGTTAAAGAAAAAAACACTGATGCTAAATTGAATATTTTCAAGTAAAACATGTTTTAATAAAATTATTATTTAATTTGTTAAATACAATAACTCATGTATGACTTTGATTACAGATGGTTCCTATACTTAAACTGAATTAATCTATGTTAATTTTTTTAAAATAAACATAGTCATTGCTGATTCAATAAATTTCAACTTGAAATTCATTTAATACAGCACATAAATCTCTCACTTGATGTTTCAGATATTTCCAATAAAAGAACTTTAAATTGTACAAAGGATATTTGTGCAATAACTTGCCAGATAAATTTAAGAACACAAGTTTCTCATCCTCTATTGGTTAGATTAACTAATTTGCATCTTAATAAAAAATACATATTTAAATGGTAGAGCATTATTGGGATTTTTTCCCCATAATTCTATATTTTATGGGTTTCCCTTCAGCACTTTACTCATTGCTAGGTACATTACAGAAATAGACCCCCCCCACAAAGATAGCATTATATTTTATTCTTTCATAGCATCTTCTTATAAAAATTCCTGGGATTTTCTGTGCATTTGTCAATCAATGCAATAAGGATTAGTATACACAACAGCCTCTTACCTTCCATTGAAAATATTACAAACTCTTTATAAAACCTACATTTCCATTCAGACAAAAGTCTCCCTCAAAATATATTTTCTATCATCCATCAACTCCACTATTCCATTCATTAATAAAGTAAATTCATTAATCACCAAATTGTTTTGCTTCTAAAGGGTGATAGCAATTAAGATAAAAGTATATAAAATGATTCTATTTGTAAGGGTCTTTTGTTACATTGTATCCCGATATTTATATTCAGAGAACAATAAATAAAATAATTAGACTAGAAACTTATTCTGTTATTTAAGATTGCATTTCAGTGGCTTCTATGGTCTTGCCACCACTTATTAAAAACAATTTTATTAAAAAATTTGCTGACAGCATTTTTAATCATGCAATTTCAACTCACACTTTTTCCCCCAAAGTAGTTTAATTCTAGGTCTACAAAATGGCAAACAAAGCTAAATTAGTAAATACATCCCTGCTGTGACTTATGACCAGCAAGTAAATAAATGGACAAAGGCAGAATTGAGATGGTAAGATTATAGTTTAATACGAATAATTTTAACTATATACATTGCCTGTTATAAGACGTAATAATATAATAAAAGGTTGTAATGACCTGCATATAATAATCCTAGTCCTGGTTTGGACTTACAGAGACAGGAGTCTCTGACTTATAATTAATGCTCAGAACAATTAGATCAGGTCATGTGGGTTTATATACCCCTCAAGACTTCTGGAGTCTTTTATATTCCTAACCATATATGGTGTTTTCATATACATTTTCACATACACGCAGTGTTTTTACATTTCTCATCATATATGGTATTTTACACAGTTTTCTGACCCTATAAGATCAGCTGGGCTTTCTATGATTTAACAACATTGTAATTTTACACAATCATTATACATAATTGCTATACAGTTATTCTTATTTTACATATTCATTACATATTATACAATTATTATTATAGAAATAAAACAAACTAACTCCTTCTTTTTAAAACTTGATTTTTTATGACTATAATCATGAAAAAGAAATCCAACGTTTCGACTATTTTTTATAGTCTTTTTCAAGGCACACTAAAATAAAATATATATACAATAAATGTCACATATTCCAAAAAAAAAAAAATTAAATTAATTAAAAATATATTCATAACCAAAATTTTCTTTTTTTTACCTTATCTCACTCCCCTTTCCTATTACAATCACAACTAATTTCTTTTTAAAAATCAATATATATCATATAAAAACTTTTAATTAAAAACCTATTATTTTCTTTTATCTTTTTAATTAAAAGTTTTTATATGATATATATAGATTTTTAAAAAAAAATTAGTTGTGTTTAAGTTGTGATTGTAATACGAAAGGGGAGTGAGATAAAGTAAAAAAAAGAAAATTTTGGTTATGAATATATTTTGTAATTTTTAATTAATTTAATTTTTTTTTTGGAATATGTAATATTTATTGTATATATATTTTATTTTAGTGTGCCTTGAAAAAGACTATAAAAAATAGTCGAAACGTTGGAATTCTTTTTCATGATTATAGTCATAAAAAATCAAGTTTTAAAAAGGAGTTAGTTTGTTTTATTTCTATATTAGATATATATTAACTATTTTGAAAAGAAGAACTGTGTGCTGGATATATTAAACAATTATTATTCTTATTTTACATACTCTTATTATTATACAATTATTATTATTTACATATTCATTATACATTATATATGTTTATACCTTGACCTTGAATACTGCACTCCTCCCCCACTCCAGAAGTATGGTTTTTCACCTAACATAGTCTTTGAGTTGAGACGGTTGCTGGTGGTCTTTGCTGTGCTTCGCCAATTTGCTGTTTGTTGATGGTGGTTTCGATGCGCCAATTTTTGCTGTGCTATAGGTACTTTCCAAGGTTTTGTTACAATAGGTTTTCCTCTGTCTCTTAACTCTATCTCTACAGGCGAGGTTTTTAGTTTTCCGTTCTTTTTTGAACAAGCTGGGGTAATTATTTTTGACTTGCGATTCTATATCGATTTTTTTTATAACGCATATTTTTATACCTAGGGGCGTGAATTTCGTTGTTTTTACCTTTACATTTGCAACTCCTAATATCCTTATGGGATTTTTATTAGCATCCCAGGCCTTGAGTTGAGTCTTCTTTACCCTTGGAGGGAATTTTAAATTCAGGATTAGACTTTACCAATCTTTACTCTTTATCAGCGATATCCCTGCTCCGCTACCAATTTCCATGGTTATTGGCTTGCCGATTAGTTTTACATTTATCATAATTTGATCAGAATCGTCTATAGTAGCACTTTTTATGTAGTTACTTTCCATCACTTCGCATGAAAATTCTCTGTTTGGCTTTGTATGGTGGTGCTATCTTTCGGGATACTCGGTTATTTTCCGATAGCTTTCATTTTCTGGTAAACTGCAATCATGGCTTTGTGCCCGATTTTTCTACATCGGAAACATTTAATTTATCTGTTTTGGATTTAACTCCAAACGTTTTAAATTTTGTAGTTTGAAGTGGTTCTGATCTTGTAAAACTTCTGAACTCTCTCGCTTGATCAAGTAGCAGTTCGTAAGCTGTTCCAAGTCTGATAGCTTCTTCGTAAGTTAGGTCTTTTATTGCTAATAAGATTTTCCTAAACTGGTCATCAATTATTCCATATAATAGCTGTTCTATAAGAGCTTCCTCTAAATATTTACCGTAAAGGCATAGCTTTGCCAATCTCTCTTAACCAATGTCATATTCTTTTATTTTCTCATTCTTTCTTTGCCTTCTGCCTCTAAAGTGCAATCGAGCAATAAACTTGGATGGCTGTGTCATGAGCTCATCGTATTTCTGTGTTTCCGGCGAATTTCCACATAGTTTGTTCGCTATTTCGATTACCCTCTGGCCCGAAAAGCAAAGTAATGAGGCTACTTTTACAGTATTCTTGGTAATACTATTTAGTATAAAGTAGTTTTTGATCCTCTGAACATACAGTGGCCAATCACTCGGATTTATCTACATTAAACTCGCATATACTAACTTGTGATACGCTCGCCATTTCTTTGTTGATTCAAATCCACTTACAATTTGTCTCAGCTTGCTGTTTAGGCAATTATTTCCAGATTCGATCCTATGATGACCGAGCAAATTTTTTCTGTAGTTCCTTTCCGGTATTGACTGCCACTTTCTTTCAGATTCGTCTGTTTCGACTGCGCCAATTTTGCTGTGACTTATGACCAGCAAGTAAATAAATGGACAAAGGCAGAATTGAGATGGTAAGATTATAGTTTAATATGAATAATTTTAACTATATACATTGCCTTTTATAAGGCATAATAATATAACAAAAGGCCATGGTGACCCCTCAACACTTCTGGAGTCTTTTACATTCCTAACCATATATAGTATTTTCACATACGTTTTCACATATATGCAGTGTTTTTACATTTCTCACCATATATGGTATTTTACACAATTTTCTGACCTATAAGGTCAGCTGGGCTTTCTATGATTTAACAAACATTGTAATTTTACACAATCATTATACATAATTGCTATACAGTTATTCTTATTTTACATATTCATGATTTAACAACATTGTAATTTTACACAATCATTATACATAATTGCTATACAGTTATTCTTATTTTACATATTCATTATATATTATACAATTATTATTCTTATTTTACATACTCTTATTATTATACAATTATTATTATTTACATATTCATTAAACATTATCTATGTTTATACCTTGACCTTGAATACTGCAATCCCAATTCATTTTTTTTGATTGTAAACAGATACATAATTCAGAAATTTGATTATTGGTATTTAGTCTAACTAAATACCTGGATTTTTTAATAAAAAAATAATTTTAGAGCACTCTCTACCAATGCTTTCTTTTCCAGCAAAAGGAACTTTGCCAATATTAATGTCTTTTAGCCATTATGTATTATTAGAAAAAGGAAATTTTGTAACATTTATGGATTTAAACCAATAAACATCACATGTCCACCATCTCTTATGCTTGTGTATAACTGTTGTTAAAACAGGCAAAACTCACTATATGTAAGCCACACACAGCAAGCATTGATTACTCTAGCTTGCTGTGTGTGGCATACGTATAGTGAATTTTGCCTGTTTTAACATTTATGGAGTTATTAATTTCTTCTATCATTCATTCTCAAATGGCTTCAATCAACCATTTTATAAATAATATAAGCAGATGCCTTTTTCCAAGTATTACAATTACTATTTTCAACTTTTTTTATTCTGTAGTTAAGATTTTATTCTAGTTCAACATCAAAATTACAACCTTTTTCCCTTAACAAATTGGACAAAAGTTTAAGTTCATGCACTTGTAGATATTTTTACATATATATGTTGCTTACTTATCAATATTACTACAATTCCCGGACTTATCAAATACTGATGTGTGATTTAAATTTTGTTTGATTTCTTATTGCTGGTTTTACTACTGCTCAATTATATTAGGTACATTTACTATCTTATGTAATCATTTTTAATACATCATTAAATTTTTGATTTTATGTATAACATTTACTTTTAAGATAACTTATCAGGTAAATTAAAAACGGTAAAACATAATATAGTTTAACATTCTGTGAAGTCTAAACAAATCTTTACATGCCATTAATTTTATATACTTTATTAGAAAAATTTGCTTATATTTACCCTTGCAAGCTCGTAGAATCTAGTATGTAATAATATAAATTTTAATTAACTTTATTTGGAAAGACGTGCGTCAAGTACACGTGGTGTGTTTTCTGACTCCTCTAAGAAATTACGAACAAATTAAAACATTTTGGTGTTATTTAAGATTTCATTATGCTGAATCATTAATATTGGAGTTATCAGTCGCTATTTACATAAAATTCTCTTAAAAAAACAAGTAGTAGCACTTAGTCATCGCAGGTGGTAGCTTGCTATTGCATATTAACCTTTTAATATAATTTAAAATCCATCTTTCAGTACACACTTTTTTTTTTTAGTGTTAACTAATTTCGGTTAACTCACAAACATTCAACTAAACTATAAGCAGATTTTTTTTTTTTTTTACAATAGTTGTCTCGCATTAGACGTTACTTCAACGTTACCGGAAATACTCACAAAATTTGTTTGCATTTGTCCAGAAAATGGACTGGTCGTTGTTGAAAAAAGCTAATGAAAGATTTTGTTCTTCTAAAAACGAAGAACAAAGAAAATCAGAAGAAATGGATATTTTCACTAATTATTATCTTCAATGGAAAGGAAACGAAATTAGTAAAGAAAAGTCTTATTTAACAATTCCAAAGTTTTATTATAAACTTCCAGCAGAAGATGAATTATTACTGCAGAAATTACGTGAAGAATCTCGAGCAGTTTTTCTTCAGCGAAGAAGTCGTGAATTGCTTGATAATGAAGAATTGAGAGCACTTTGGACGCTATTAGATCGACACAAAACAGCACCTCAATTTGGTGATGAACAAATGATAAACTATGACGATTTTATCAAAGTAAGTAATCAAGCCGGATCTAAATGCAAACCTTATTTCACTCCTATTATTTTTGCTAAATTATTACAAAACGATCCTTATGGCAGAATCTCAATTGTCCAATTTTTTAATTACATTATGCGAAAAGTATGGTTACAACAAACGCGAATTGGTCTTTCTTTATATGATGTTGCTGGTCAAGGATATTTACGTGAAACAGATTTAGAAAATTATATTTTGGAGCTTATTCCGACATTACCACAACTTGATGGTTTAGAAAAATCATTTCACTCATTTTATGTGTGTACAGCTGTTAGAAAGTTTTTCTTTTTTTTAGATCCCCTTCGAACAGGTCGTGTAAAAATCCAAGACATATTAGCCTGCAGCTTTTTGGACGATTTGTTAGAACTAAGAGATGAAGATCTTCCAAAAGAGGTTCAAGATTCAAATTGGTTTTCCGCTCCTTCTGCTTTACGTGTGTATGGCCAATATCTTAATTTGGATAAAGACCATAATGGTATGTTAAGTAAAGAAGAATTAATGAAATATGGTACCGGAACATTGACTAATACATTTCTTTCAAGAGTTTTTCAAGAATGCCTTACATATGATGGTGAAATGGATTACAAAACCTATTTAGATTTTGTATTAGCTTTAGAAAATAGGAAAGAACCTCAAGCTTTGCAATATTTATTTAGAATTTTAGATGTTCAAAATAAAGGGAGTTTAACAATATTTTCTTTGAATTATTTTTTTAAAGATATTCAAGAATTAATGAAACTTCACGGTCAAGATCCAGTATCCTTTGAAGATGTTAAAGATGAAATTTTTGATATGGTTAAACCACACGATCCACTTCGGATTACTTTACAGGACTTAATTAATAGTGGTCAAGGAGATACTGTTGTAAGCATTTTAATAGATTTAAATGGATTTTGGTCTTATGAAAATCGAGAAGTACTAGTGGCTGATACAGCAGAACCAGATGCTGAAGTTTAATAATTTTGATCAAATAAACATTTAAAGTGGAAATTGATTTCTATATGTATATTTATAGTGAAAGGCAGATTAAATTGAAGGACTTACCATTAAAGAGCTATAATAACGACTATATACCATCATTTCCGAGTTCTTATTTCTCTGTTTGGCAGTTTATATTGTAGACATAAATATTTACAAAATAATAAAATTATGTTATTAAAATGATTATGTATTTTTCGAGTTTGGTCTTAATGGAAAATAGAATTCATAATAGTGTTTTTATGGGATGAAATTCGTATCTCTAAATGTTAATATTTAAAATGAAAATTAGTTCACTTTTACTAAATGTTAAATTTTTGAGTTCATGTTTGTATAAAGTACAGTATGCATACATACTTGTACTTATGTATATACATTTGTAAGTAATTAATTATCAGCATACCTTTTCAATACAGTTGGATTCATCTTTAAAGCATTCTAAATACATTTTTTCATATTAAGCACTATTGAAATTTTTATCATTTTTATTTTTGTTTTCTTGATTTTTATTCTGTTCTGAATATTTTTTTAGTATTTTATCCATGTTGTGATATGGTACCTATATGGAAAATAAGTTTTGAATTGATAATTAAAAGCAAGCAAAAATAGTTTTTTTTTAATATAAAAAGATGCTGATAGATCATTTAATTAATATAATTAATGTAATAAGTAACTTGTATTTGCATGAAATTATTCAACATTTGCATAAAGTCTAATATTTTAATATATATATTTTGTATGGAGAAGAAATATGAAAAGAAATAACTTTTAAAAAATAATATTTAACAATTTTTTTTTTTTTTAAATAATGCTTTTATGTAAACAGTAAAGTAGAAAAATAACAAAGTAATCTGACTAAAAAATAGAGAAAAACTGAATCTTGGTTAATTTGCTCATTCTTAGAAAATATCGGAGATTTTAAGAATCTAGACTTGTTATAAAACAATTGGAAATTGCAGGAATAGTGTTGTTTCATAGAAACAATTGGGGCCTTTTTGATTTTTATGATTTATTTGAGCATCAAATACCTTTTTGAAATGACAATATTCCTACAATTTCCAAGTGTTTAGATTCTTACGATCCCTGTATTTTGCAAAAATAGCAAATTTATCGAAATTGAGGTTTTTTTTCAACTTTTTAGTTAGATTACTTTATTTTTCTACTTTTTAGTTGGCTAGTACTATTTACATAAAAACATTATTTAAAAATTTTTTTTTATATATATTATTTTTTTTAAAACTAAAAAAAAAATCTCATTAAAGCAAATTTCAAAAATGTGCACATACAGATAGATGCAGCAATTCTTAATTTTAAATCAGTGATTTTTAAAAAACTGAAATAGCTAGTATTAACATTATCATTTTCAATCAGTTTTACAGCAGGATGAAGATCAGTCTTGAGTTTAATTCATCTTGATTCATAGATTCTACATCACCCTAAAATGCCTCCTTATTTCATCCATTTCACATATCTCTTGGAATTCAATTTAAGAGTTCAACTGTTTAGCTAATATCACCTTTCTTAGCAATATGTCAAACCCAGTTCCATTTCAGTCTCTTAATTCTTTCAATGATAGCTGTTGCTCTTTCATCCAAGTATTTTGTTTGTTATTCCAACATATATATTTTCACATTTCATTGAGTGATCTGATTTCTCTGTATTGCTGCTTTGGTTAGTGTCCTCACATCTATAAGAACTGATAAAACACACCTATTAAAAATCTCCCTTTTCAAAGGCATATTTCTTTTTAATTTAAATATCTTTCTACCAAAAGCACTCCAAAGTTTAACTCTATTATTAATTTCATCCATTATATCTTCATCAGGATTACTAATCTGACCAAAGTATTTGCTGTGATGTCTTTATTTTTTCTTCTGGGAAAATCTAGTGAATATTATTTTTAGCCCTATTTTCTTTTTTCATTTAATAATTCTTCAACATTTCCTTAAACTCTGAAGCATTATTTACAAAATAATCACATTGTGTGCAAAATCTAGATGATTTAAATAAAATCCATTCATTTTTTTAACTTCCCATTTTAATCCACAAAATACTTGTAAAACTGCTATAAAAAGTTTTGGAGCTATGGAATTATTCTGTCATATATAACTCTTAATGTTAATCTTAGTGTCATCATATAATATAATCACTTGATGCTATATTTTGGTAAATATTCTTCAGAATATGATATCCTGGTTTTATATCATAATGGTCCTAAGCTGTAATCACTGTGAAAATGCTTATAAAATCAAATGTCTTTTTGTAATTTGTAAATCCAAAGTATAATGACAATTCATATTTATTGGTTTTTCTATAACTTTTCTCAATACTTGGATGTGGTTCATTGTACTGTACTATAAAATAATTTTTAAATTCAAATTATTTTTTTAGTTGTTTGAATCCAAAGTTCACTATAGTCAAGTTGTAATTATTTTGCAAAAGATTTTGCATTGAACTATTGGAAAACTGATAGGTTTATATTTTCTAATATTTTCTTTATCATCTTCCTTAAATATCAATATCATAGACATATAGAATATAGCTTTTCCAATAATTTTTCTATTTTGTTACTTGTGTCTTTTAATATATCAATAATAATCCTATCATTTCCTGGACTTTTATCCTTAATAAATTTAGTTGTATGCCTCATCTTTTCATTTAAAATGCTTAGTAATTCCAAAGATGTAATTGTAGTGATTAATTTGTTTTCTTGTTTTTAATTACTATATATTTTTTTTGTAGCACTATTTCACACACTCCATGATATCATTTCTCTTTTTAGTAATAATTCTATTTTTTTTTTTTTACTAAAATAACTTTTCTTTCAAAATCAAAATATTGTTTTATACTTTGAAACTTATTAACTTATTTTGTATCATTTTACAAAACATTAGATCATATATTGCTGAATATTCCTTTTTTATTTTCTTTCAGAAAAATACTTCTTTGTAAGAAGAAAAAATAAAACAGCAAATTTGAATCAAAATTTGAATTCTTATTTTGTATCCATGATTAAAATAGTCTAGACTTTTATTTAATTTGTCTTTAAAATGTATTATTTGATTTTAATGTTACGTAAATTGATTCTAGAAAATAAATATTACCCCTCCCCACCTACATTTTACAAAACTCCAATTCATTATCAAGACAGATAATAAAGTTATTCAATTATCTTTTTATAATTAACATTTTGCAAATGAGTATAGCCATTCCAACTACAAAATAAAAAGGTTGCAACACCTATATAAACCAATCTATGACTACAAATAAAATATTCTAGATAGATGGTTTCTTTTAAATTCTTTAGCAGAAAACTTACCTTTAAAATATTTCCAACTGTGTAATTGCAGCTTTCCAATATATTCTCTCCATATCTTCCTAATGAAAACAATCAACATTGCATTTTTTTAAGAATGTCTTTGAGATAATTCTTATAAAAGGAGTCTGTGTCTTGAAAATCATGCTCAAGTTCATCATATAATACTTCTTTAGAAAGTTTTTCATTGTTCCTTCATTATTCATGACCAATTCATTGAATATATGATTTTACAATAATGGATTTTATAGTATATTGAGCAAATTGAAGAACATATTGATAGATCTTGTCATTGTATTTTTAAAATTTTATGGCACATTCTTAAATTAAATAAAATAGTAGCTCAATATACACCTTATTTAGTTTATTTCCCAATAATAAAATACCTTATTTTTTAATTTGGTAAAAGCAGCAGTAGCACAGAGCTGTATTGCACCTCAAAATCCAAGTCTGTCTTTCTGCTATAAACTTATCAAAATAGTTAAATTGGTTTACATTCTTAAACTGATAACAATCAAGTTAAAAATTGCTATAAATCCAGAAACCAAGAATATATTCTTGTTTTTCTTTTAATGGATTCAAATTCAATCTTCAATCATTAAATCTATACCATATAGTGAATTCTATTTCATTAACCACCTATAAACAGTTCCAAAAATGATAGTTATAAAAATCAAAAGCAATATTAAGTACATATCCTTATTTAACAGTTTTCATGTTAAATGTTTTGGAATTTCTATTTGCAAAAATAAATTTCATTCCATCAAGTAGATATAATGACATAGATTTATTTAATTAATTGAGTGAAATACCTTGATTTAATAAATAAAAGCAATATGTAAATGGGATCTTTTGTTCCACTTTTCTGGCATTTGCCTGGTGACAAAATCAATGTCTTTAGTACTGCTTCTTGATTCTCAAAAATCACAACAAATATTGATTAACCATTCATGTGTGATCGGAAGCAACGTATTCAACAAAATTCTTAAAGTACCTTTGCTACAGTGGATAATATTCTATAATAATTACTACACTTTTGTCTTTTCACTTTATTTTTAAAAGTTGAAATAACAGGAAAATCTTTTAAGGTCAAGTTTTGTAACTACATGAGTCCACACTTTCCTAAGAAATTTTCAATATTTTAGAAGCTAATACATCATATTTTAAACTATTCCATGAATCTCATCAGGACCTGGAGCTTTTCCATTTTTAATTTTATGAACTGTTTTGACTTCACTAAGCTGTTCATATTTGTCTAAGTCTAAATTTATAGATAAAATAGATTAAAACCAATCCTATCTAACAGGATAGGGGTGGCTATGGTTATTAAAGAACAAGAGATGCCAAAATGTATGAGTTCTGAACTGACTTCAGACCTATATGACTATATAAGCTAATGAGCTTGGATTGAAAATATTATAGTGTTTTCAATTTAAGTCTCATAGTTTTGTAGTTAAGTAGAGATAAAAGGTGGCTGCTGGAGGGTTGCATTAGATCCTAAGATCTAGATGCAGTGCTCTCAGATCCAAGGCTCCTCACTGATGAAGGCCACAAGCCAGAAACTAGTCTGGGGATATTGGATTAGTAGGCATTAGATGGGGATTTTATGCATAAGCCTTCTGGCATCTATTTATTACTCTGGCTTGCACCGAGTGGCAAAACATATAGAGAATTTTACCTGTTTTAATAAAATAGATTAATTAAAGTTCATTTCAAATTCTTGTATCTGTATTAAAAAGATGACAAAATACTCCCACCTCACAGAAATTGCCTTTGCTTGATTTAATATGATTGTGATACCATTTATAACAAGTTCACATCTTGTTTTCAGTGCATCAAAAAAGATTTTAAGTGACCACAATTAGTGAATGTCTGTATCTTCTTTCTAGTTTTATTTCAGAAATCATTATTAAGCCTTCTTGACAGCCATTAAACTTTTGTCTTTAAATCTCTATATTTATTGCGAAGCATTTTAATTTATTATTCTGCCAAGCAAAAAATGCATTTTCTTTTAATAAAATCATTAGTAACAGGATCATTGTCAGAAAACCAATCATGTTTCTTTTTAGTGAACCCAAGAATAGATTTACTTATATTCATAATATACTTTTTAAAAAAATTCCTGCTTCAATGACATAACAATTCTAAAAGTATAAATTAGTAATTTCATTGTTTGATAGCTATCAAAATTCAACACATATAATAGCTACTTCTGAAAAAAACAACATTTTTTTGTGAATTTGATGAGAATAAAACATTTTTTAATGCAATTATCATTTTAGTTTTTGAGGGTACTGATGTATATATATCCAAAAATATGCATGTGTAAGTGATCATGTAATGTGAATTTTTCTTGTGTTTTGATCTTTAACTATAATACTATCTATTAAATGGCATTATTTTGAGCTTGGATATATTGTTTTTTTATAATGATTTTTTTTATTAATCAAAGTATGATAATTAATCCATTACAGCATATCTATTGAATTTTATTTCCAATAATTTGTACCACCACATGCATTCAAGTCTCCAATAAGAAAAAATGTCTTGCTTTTTTTGCTGTAATAATGCTATTCAGCAAAGAATATAAGTTTCTTTCACTGTTTTCTCTGAATCTAATGTTGGAGCATAGGCACTAATAAAATGAGCACTGACATTATTATGTAAGCCAAGTTTTAATACTATTAGCCTTTTATTGATATAACAAGTAATTTCAAGAGTAGAAAATACTAAATTACTCTTCAATTCTAACACCATTCTGCCTCCTTTTATTGGTTGATATGCCTTTCTAAAAAAAATTTAGTCATCTACCTATTCTACTAAACTTTTTCTGGAATAAGAATTTCACTAACAGCAGTTATATTGATCTTAAAACTTGATAGTTTGTGTTATCCTTTGTTTTGATCTTGAATAGTTTGTATGTATCATGTAAATTTTCTATTCCATCCAATTATATTTAGAAAATAGAAATTTTATTACTTACCTCTTGCACTACCCCTGCTTCTTGATTTATTACTACTACTGATATTTATATCACTGTAATAATTTGCTATACTTGAAATCCTAGTCAAACTATGCAACAGGTCATTTTTAACCATATTTTCTAAGTCCCTTCCACTTCTATGGTAGGCAGACACTTAAATGGAGCTGCCTAAATATAAATCTTTGCCCAGCTAAAACTTCTGTCTCAAATCAAGTTGCAATTGAATTTATTAGTGATTGTACTGCCTCGAACAAAGATCATAATTAAAGATTTTTGTCATCACTTTTTTAATTCTTAAAGGTTTGAAATAAAAAAAAATGGAAAAAGGAATTGGAATCAGAAATATTGTACATGTACTTAAAAAGTGCAAATTTTCTGGCTGATATCACTTTTTGATAAGTCCTCTTTATGAGTTTTTGATTATAGCTGAGTTCCTCCAGACAGTTGTCAATTGATAATTTATTGCAGGTTTAGATAATAGTTATTTACAATTTCAGCTAACAGTTTATTCTAGACCAAAAATCTTTTAATTTTTGGCTAATCATTCATTTTAATGTTTGAAAAAGTTTTATTCATGCCATCTACTATTTCTCATTTATAAATATTTTTTTTTCACAAGTTTAATCAAGTAAGATAGGTAGTGTTTGTGAACTTCATTCTCAGTATTTATCATTTCTGTGAGCTAGAATTAAAAGCTATAACAGGAAAACTAATATAAATATGGAAGATTCAAACTAAGATCTGGAGAGTAGTTCTTTAGAAGATAGTATTTATTATCATCAGCTCTCTGGGTCGTTATAAATAAAAGTTATTTTTCATGTATTACATCTTTGTTCTAGCGTTTTTAGAGTTAGATAATGTATCCAGAAATATAATCAACATACTGAAATAACTTTTTTAATGAAGAGGTCTAATAGTACAAGATACTCAATTTGAACATAAAAAAATTATTAAATATATTTGTTTTACTCATTTATATTGATTCATCTAGGATATTGCAAATGCATCATTAAACCTGAAGATCTAGAGGTTGACAGGTTCCTTTTATCTACATTGAATTTTGGATTATGCTGAGAATAATAATTATGCAAATAAAATTTATCCAAGTCATATCCATTATATTTGGCAATCTAACATGCTCATACCATAGTTGATTTACCTTTTATTATACCCTTTTTATGTAGACATCTGGTATGCTCTTCTCATTTTATATATATATTAATTGGAAAAAAAAAAAGATGCAGAAAGAGACCACATGTGGGATGTATGGATGAAATAAAGTGTGCAGGTGTGATGTGGAGAAGAGAGGCTAGAGATCAGAGAAGATAGATTAAACTTGGAGAGACTTTCATCCTGATGTGGATTGATAATGATTGACAATGATGATGATGATATATATATATAGTAACTTGCAGAGTACTTCTTTTTCATGTCAATTAATGGATGCACCATTGCTGTATTTGACAAGAGTTCACATATTTTGATGCCATAATAGATCAAGTCAAGGTTTAGGGCAGAAAACAGTTTTAATTTATTATGTATGTCTAATACCTGAGAGCATCACTATTAATAAAAGTTAATAAACTGGTATATTTATAATTTCTTTTCTATTTCTCAAATGCTCAATTTACTTCAGCCTATACCTCTGGATTCATTCTCATCTAATGTTGAGACTATATAAATAATTGCATTCTGGGCATCCATAAACTAGAAACTGTTTTATTCATCATTATTGCAGGTATATTATCCTTATCATCATTGTTGCCACATGTATATTATCATTATTGATTTTATACTGTCATCATGGTCACATACATTTGTATGGACATACACATTCCTGATTACAGATGCAATAGCAAGGATGTTAAAGAAACTTCTAAAATTTAAAACAACAAAAATTTAATAAAATAAGAAAGCTGAATTCTTTACCTATTTGACTTACATTTAATCTTCCCACTTCATGGTTATTTCCTATAGATGTCATTGGATTGGCATATAATGACCTATGTCAGATGATCTAATACTGAATCTGTTATCAAAAGAATAAATTATATTTGTACTACTGTTATGATATTTTAGTCATTATATCTTAATTCTCCAGATTAATTAAAAATAAATATTTATTGAATATTCTTTACAGCATTTCTGTCAGAGATAAATTTATAAAACAGGTTAAATGTATAATAATATTGTTTCATATAAAAATTATTTTAAAATGAAAAAAAAGTATTAATATTTGGTGAAAAAAAATACAAATATTTTTCTATGGGAGAGAATGAAAAAATAATAATACAAAAGTGTTAGTATTTAAATTTAATATATAAAATATCTTGTATACTATTATGTAAAAACTATATACTTATCTAACATATATTTCAAACTTATAAATCAACTAATACAGTGAATTTTTATATTAAAAATTTTCGACTGTCATTTCTCATTTGTCCAGTAGGTTATAACATATTTTTAATTGAATGCACTCTTAAACTTTTATTGCTAATATTTTTGATGGATTTTAGCTTTTTTTTTCTTTTATATAGTTTATTTATTTATTCACTTTTTTCAGGTATATATATTTTTTTCTGGTATTTTATTCTTGAGATTTATGGAAGTTTGGGTTACTTCTGACTCAAGACGATGCAATTCTGGAAAAAGAGACATCCGTACAAGTTTTTTTTACAAACATCCACTAAATTTCAGCTATCACAGAAAGATTAACAACTGCTTTCCTGGATAGATTATGGCAATAGAAAAATGGTGTCTAATGTGTTCATAATTTTGGTAGATTCTATCATTTCTTTTTAAGATTAGCACCTATATGGTATAATTTCTAGCAACTATACTTTTGCTTAATTTTTTTTTTATTAAGTAATTATGATTTCAAGCAATGTGGATTGATTGTTTTTAACTTTTTCTGATATCTTTCCATTTATACTCTCTTTTCCCAGGTTACAAATCAAACTATCCCCCTTTCAAATTTCTTCTTTTTCAATTTATTTTATATTAAATAGCATCTTAATTACAATCTGATAAATCTGTTTAATTTTTTCCTTGATAAATGGAAATCATTTTAAATCATGTTTTAAAAACAATTTTGATTATAAATTTTAAAGTTATAAAATTATTTTTTGCATATTTGTTTTCAAACAATATAATTTTCCTAGCATATTTTGTTAATTTCAAATAAAAAGAGAAATTATTATTATTAACAAAATATTCTTTTAAAAAATATTCCATTACTAACAAATTTTTACCTTTATCAAACTTATTTAATAATCACCTTATTGTTAATTTAAAGCAAACTTTATTTTTTCTTCCTTTGAAATAAAATGGAATAGCCTTTTTATCACACTTTAACTTATTTTTTTCCATATGTCAAAGCATCGACTGGGAAGCGAACCCGCAACAACCGTTTGCAAGCAATTGCTTGCTTGCAAGGCCCTGCGCTGACCTCTCGGCTACCAATGCAAATACTGTACTTGATTTTATTTGCATATAATGGATGCATGCATAATTTCATGCACATTTAAAATTCATCATCATCATCAACAATTATCAATCCACTGCAGGATGGTCTCTCCAAATTCAAGCCATCTCCGATCTTTAGTCTCTCTTCTCCATATCACCCCTGCACATTTTCTTATTTCATCCATTCATCTCACACATGATCTCTTTCTGGGTCTTTTTACAATTTCTTGGAATCTAGTTTAAGATTTCAATTGTCCATCTATTACCATCTCTTCGATATGTCCAGTCCAACTCCAGTCTTTTAATTTTTCAATGAGATCAGTAGCAGCTCTTATCCATATATTGCATTTTCAATCTCTTCTTATTACTTCTAACATGTATCTCTTTATACTTCTTTGAGTGGTCTGAAGTCTGTATTGCTCTTCTCTTAAGTATCCAAGTCTTGGGTCCATAAATAAGAACTGGTAATTATTAAAACCTTCATTTTCAAACACATAGGCATATTTCCTTTTAGTATCCAGTTATTTCTATCAAAAGTACTCCAACCAAGTTTAATTCTATGATTAATTTTATCCATTATGTTTCTATCTGTATTAATAATCTGACGAAGGTATTTGTAGCTGTTAACTTCTAACTCATCATAATCAATCTTTATTGTCATATTTTGAGAAAATCCATTAAACATTATTTTAGACTTTTTAACATTTATCTTTATTTCTACTTTCATCTGATAACTCCAACATTTTCTGCAGCTCTAAAGCATTATTTGAAAAAAAAAACAACTTCTTCATTTGCAAAATCTAAATGGCTTAAATAATCTCCATTTACTTTTACTCCTTTAGCTTTCTATTTTAATCCACAAAATATTTCTTGCAGTACTGCTGTAAAAAGTTTTGGAGTCACCCTGTCTTATACCCTTCTCAATGTTGACTTTCCTAGTATCATTATGTAATCTAATTGTTGCTGTTGCATTTTTATAAATATTCTTTAAAATATGACCATATCCTGGAACTATACCTTGATGATCCAATACTTAATCACTGAAGAAATGTTTACAGAATCAAATGCCTTTTCATAATCTACAAATACAAAGCATAATAGCAACTCATATTCATTTGTCCTTTCAATAACTTCTCTCAATAACTGGATAAAATCTACTGTACTAAAACCACTTTTAAATCTAGCTTGTTTTAAATTATTAAATACCAGAAAATGTTGTTGTTTAGGTAAAACTAGAAGTGACATTACCAAGCCAGACAATTGGAAGAGTAATGAGAGTTTGAATTTTTTTCCATCCTTGTTTTAACCTCGATCTAAGAATAACTTCATAGTTACCCATTTATCAATCAATAGTAGACATGTAACTAGATTGGCTATAGATCAATTACTTGAAAGACAAATTCCAAGATCGATGATTTTTTAAAAATGTTATTTAGACTAGATATCTAGGTTGTGAATGTGACATGAAGCCTTTCAATGGGATTTTATATTCCCTATTATACAACAGTAAAGAGTAACCTTAAGGGCTTTTTTTTAACACACACAAAACTAAATTCTAAATTATCATTATAATTTTACAATTTGCAATCTTTAATTATCATATATTATAAGCTATATTTATACTTTATCTCTCTCAAATTCAATTTAATATTTAAAAAAACAACAAAAAACTTTATTTTAGTTACTCATTTTTTAAAATTACTAATTATATAGTATTTTCATCGAATACATAATTGATTTAAAGTAATTTAAATGTATAAGTGGTAGACAAATCATAATCATCATTTTAAGCTATTATCAGTGAACTGCAGGAAAAAGTTTGTCCAATTTTTCAGATCCAAAATATTTCTACATAACTCCACATAAGTTTTTTTAAATTTTATCTGGTTGACATATATCTTTCTAGATTTCTTGGTATCCAGCTTATGAGTTCAGTTATCTTTCTGCTGTTAATTCTTCTAGAAAAATAATGTTATTCTTTCATGAGGTCAGTGAGATTCACTTATTATCTTACCCATGTATTTATTCTTCAATCCAATCTTGCTAATCCCAATATAAATTTCATTGTGTGGTCTGAGTCTTTGTATTGCTTTTCCATTAAGAGTCCAAGTCTCAGTTCAGATGTAAGTACTGACAGAATTCATTTATTATAAACATCTACTTTCAAGCACATTAAATGTTTTTTTTTTTTTAAATTTAATATCATCAAACTTTATTTTACTCTTTTTTGAAAAATTAAAGAATATGATCAGTTTTAATATTTATTTTTAAATCGTACTTTTTTGTTTTCATCATATGGCTCTTGTAACATTTCCTACAGCTCTGAAGCATTATTTCAAAAACAATCATATGATTTAAGTATCCAATTATTTTTATTTATTTTGCTTCCTATTTTAATCCATAAAATATTTTCCATAAAACCAATACAAAAGTTTTTGAATAATTAAATCATCCCAATGTTTAATTTTTTAATAACTCCTGTTGCATTTTGATAAATATTCTTCAGAATTTGGAAATATCTGTGCTTTATGCAAAGTTTCTTATAGAATTAAATACATGCAAAAAGATAAATTATTGATCCTTTCTATAACTTCTCTTAGTACTGGAAATGTGATTCCATATATGCTATAACAATTTTCAAATCAATTGGGATTCATTTGAATAAAAAGTTGTTATATCTTATTGGTAAAGATAAATAAATTTCTAAGAAATTCACTTTCTTCCACTTTTTACAATGTTTTTATTTTCAATAAAGAGTGAAAGAATAATGAACATTTTGGAAAGATAGAAAAGACCTTATTTAGAACTGATAAACCTGTAATTTCTAATAACTTTTATTTTTTTTAAATATCAGTATCACAATTTGAACTAATAAAAAGCTGATTAGCATATGTTTTCTAATACCTTTTTACCTTTCTTAACTATCAATATTACTATTATGTTTTTTCAACCATCTAACATATCCTCATTACTCGGACATTTGATGTATAGTTTTGGCAACATTTTTTCTATATCTTCATTTGTTGCTTTTCCTGTTTTTTCATTCTTCATGTATTTAATTGCATGTCAAAAGATATTACAATTGTTTAGATTATTTTTTCTTGATTTTTATTATTACATAACAATTTTTTTTTGTAGAATTTTTCCACCCAATTATTTTCTTTCTTTTTAATAACAGGCTATTTTTGAATAGCAAATGATTTTTTATTTTAAAAATTAACTAATTTTATCTATCTACAATAAATTTATACACAACAACAGGTAGTGCTTCAAAATTCCCTTTCAAACTTAGTATGATACATTTAACAGAATAAAATCATTATTTTATTGGTTAATTATTATTTTTCTGACTTGCCTCTTAATTGTATTATTGAATCTGCATTTCACTTGTAGTTGAACCAGAGTTAAATAATTCATGAGACCATATTACAAATCTTACCTTTTTTCAGCAGATATCCTCTCTATATTACTTTATATTCATAGAATTGCTGAACACAGCAACTGTTTGTTTTGAAAAATTGCTATAGTACTTAATAACCATATAAATCATAATAATGATAAAACAGCTCATATTGTACCAATCACAAAGTTTTGTGCAAAATCATGCATAATGGATTGTTGAAATTAAATTTGATTTTAAGTTATAGAAATGGTGACAATAGCAATATGTAAAAAGTTTCTTTACATAATCTTTATCAAAAATCATTAGTGACTCTTGAGGAGAAATGTAATTTGAAAAAATACCAGAATGAAATTTAATGCAAGTAATTTAATAATTCATCCAATAACATATTTTCATAGATGGATTTCTAATTGGCACCATGACTGAATTTTAAATAATATCACCACTGATAGATTGTTATATGCTGCTTGTTACATTAGGTATTTCATGTGATTTTTTGTATTTACATAGGCTAGTCTCCATCTGACTAAGTAGAATATTTTTCCAAATTAATTGGATGAGATTTTATATCTACAAGAAATTCATCTTTTATAATCTATTTTTCATTTCATCAATAATATATCCTTATTATCTAAATTAATTTTTCCTTATTAACATTTTACAGAAATCTAAATATTCATTTCTTTTAAAATGGGTCATTAAAAATTATTTGATAATTTCTATTCATATACATTATCTCAGAGATATTGGTGAATTGCTACTTTGTTCTTGCTGTCTAAATATTCATAATACAATATCTCTCATCTTGAGTCTTAATCAATAATTACTTCCTATAATGAATGATTAAGAACATTAAGCTTGAAATGCATATTTCTACTTCGACAAAATATAATGGAAAAACAATATTAAGATTAGGGATTTATCAGAAATGACAAGATTAGTAATTGAATTTAATGGAAGATATTAAATGCAGATTCCTCATTCAGCTTTCTCAAAAAATGAATTCATAATGTACTGTTTTTCCATAAATCTATGATCATTATTATTTATTCGTATCTGTATTTAACAACATTGCTTTTATTTTTTTCAGTTCTTAAATATCTATTTCATTAAAATGAGAATTTGGGATATACTTCTACATTTGATATCTTCCATTAATTTCAAATACTAATCTTGCTATTCTGATAAATCACCAGTCTTAAATGCATGTTTTCCATTTATTTAATATTAATGAATCCCACTTTACTTGTTTTTCTAATATTTCTGCAATTTAATTTGACAGTGCATGAATTTGAAGTCTTCCTTTATTTGGAAATTGTAAATAGTAATAAAAAAGGCATCATTGATTGTTTAAGACTGTAATCAAGTAATTCTTAGCAACTTATATCTTCATTTGTTACTTTCTACCTTGCCTATGACTTACAACCTTTGGGAAATGAGAACCACAATTTATTTTTGCTTATCATAAATTTAAATATGTCTTATAAAAAAGAGCATTTAAATATGCATTAAAACTTTCTGCCATTTGAAAAAAAATGTTAACAAATTATCAATTAAGAATTATTCAGACATTTAAAAAGAAAACAAAAAAAAACTTTTATTAACATTAATTCATAAATAAAAGACAGAAAACTCAATATGCTGAACCATGTGGCCAGTCTCGTATAATAATGTCATATTAATATAGACTTAATCAAAGTACTCTGCCTTTTTATGACCTCAGAGAAGAAAAAAAAAAGCATTATGTTTTAACTAATCACAAATTCCTTTTGTATTTAAGTATTAAAAAAAAAGTTTAAATTGTGTTAAGATGAACCTTAAGATTCAAAGGTCTTTTTAAAATCATTACAAATGAAAAATATAAGAATTGATACATGGAATGATATAAGCCAGAGAAGATGTTAAATGAACAGTGGATTTCATGATTATAAAATAAAGATGGATGAGTGGAAGGGAAAAGAACGAAAATGGTACGATTTTTGCATTCTGGAGATACAGTAAAGGTATTCCGGAACACAATACTTAGTAATTAAGCAGAAAATATATTCAAGAATTCTGGTATATAGCAAACAATATTTATGGTTAAAAAAAAAGACAATATATAGAAATTGAAAAGGAATATAAAAATAATTACATAATGAGAATGAGATTAGTATGTTGTAATGGAACAGAAAGTTAAAGAATGGATTGGGATAAGAAAATAATAGGGCTGAAATATTGATCCTGTTTTTTTTGTTTACTGAATTAATATAAAATTTATTAAAAAAAAATATTTGTCAAAGGTTATACAATTTATAAAGTGAATTCGTTAAATTTTCAAAAATTAAAGTAATATTTTTTTAATATAACAATTTTTTAAAATTAAAAGCATTTTTTACTACAAAATAATTCTTTTTCATGTGTCATAGCATCGGCCGGGAAACGAACCCGCGAACCCGGTACAACTGCTTGTAAGGCGGCTGTGCTGACCTCTCGACCACTAACGCTTGACAAAAATAATTCTTTTTGAACAAAATAAACAACAGGTTTTCAACTTTCAATTGTTCTTGTAACTGTTATTAATTTGAGGATAATTTAAATACTATGATATTTACATCATTATTTTTAAAATCATTCCATTTCTGTAGTCATTGTAATACTACTATTTTTTTTTGTTTTAACCAATTTACTTAGGTATTCTTAAGGTTTTGATTGCAAAATATAATACTACAACTGCAATTTTTTCCAATTTAAATATGTAACATTTTTAAACTTTCTTTATTAAAGATTAAATATGATAATGATCTTAAACTCATAACTGTTATTATATGTAGAGTTAATGATGATAGCAAAATTTTTATTAGAAAATTCATTGTGAGGAACAGTTAATGTAGAGAATGTCATACTTTTTTTCAATGCCATTTTATTTTTGAGCATAAAAAATTATACACTGCAGACATAAATTTCATGAATTTAATATTATAAATTTCAGTATACATCTTTGGAATTGACATTTTTCAAATAATTTTCTTTTATTAATGTAATGTATGAAACACATCTTGCAGTAATCTAAAATCTGCATGAAAAAGTATTTTAATGAAGTTCATAAATTTTTATAGGGGAAAAGAATATGTAATAATGACCATAAGTTTTAAAAATCACAAGATTTATGTATGATAAACTCTTAGTGATAAGAATATATTTCAATTTGTTTTGACTTAAAATAAGCCTAGAAACATTATTAAGAGTGCATGTACATTGAACTGAGTATCTTTTTTTTTTTAAAAAAAAAAACTAAGATTGGGAGTGAGGATTAATAAATTAAATGTATATAAGAAAAACTTAGATATGTTAAATAAGAATTAAGTATAAATTTGTATAAGCTAGTTGATAAAACAAATTCGTTTAAAAGATGAAAATCATTCATGGAAAAATACTATAAAAGCAAAAAAATCTTGAATTAGTAATAGTATCAGTAAAACTGTAGAGGTTGAAAAATATAAAAATGTTTAAAAGAATTCATAGTGAATTGAAACATAAACACATAAAGTTAAAAGACTAAATTAAAAAGAAAATAGTGTTATAAAAAAAAGCTGGTTTTGGCTTAATTTGTAACAGAAGATTAATAAAGGCAGAAATAAAGTAGTAGTTGATAGAAATGATAAATTATGAAGTGCATTGAAAATATGAAATATATGGAATTTGTATAAGAAAAATAAGGTCTTCACATACAATAATTAAGGAAAATAAAATTAAGATGAAAATTGATAGAACATGAAGTTTATAAAATTTCACATGATCACCATTTCATATGCTTTCATGGCTTGAAGTTGCTGGCATTACAGTATGAAATTTGCTACTATTAGTTCATAAAATTCCAATGAAATTTTTAAATGGCAACAAGTTTAGCAAATTAGATGATATTGTAATTGATGATTCAGGAGAGTTGCTCATAATTTAATCTCACATGTAACTAAGATATTGATCATGTTTCTATCTGTAGAACAGATTAGTCTTAGGATTGATCTAATGAATTACACCAGTATATTATTTACAAAATAATAGATTTTAATTGAATTGAACTTAAAAGTATAGCATGGAATTATATTGTTGAATATACTAAAAAGTAAATTATATATTGGGAGTTTGTATATAATTGGAAGATTAAATTATAGTGTAGATATAAGAAGACATGTAAGATGGATATGTTATCTATATCCTATTATATGAATTACTAAATGAGTGTTATTTGATAAGGATTTAGCTAGTAGAAACATTAGTTTGAAAATGATTACAAATAAAATTAAAGCAATAAAAATAAATAAGAACAAGAGGTTGAATAAGTTATGTGTTTTTAAATATTTTCATGTTAAATAACTGATAATGGAATTAGAGAGAGAAAAAGAAGGCTGAAAAATGCATTTGTTAAAGAATCTTTTAATAAGAATATTTTTTTCTTACTTATTAATATCCAATACAAAGACCCCGTAAAAACGTTTTTACAGGGAGTTAAAAGTAAACAATAAGGAAAAAGGGAATGTAAAAAAAAAAAAAAAGCAATGCAGGAGTCTGTAATAAAAAATTATAATCAAAAAATGGTTCACATATATTATTTAAGAAACAAAAAAAAAAAGATATTTAAAAGGCTCACTGATGATCTGAAGGAAAAAAATAGGTATGAACATTTGAGGAATAAAGCAAGAGACAACAATTTAGAAAATGTATTTTAACATGTAGAGTGCTTCTTTTGACAGATAACTAATGATCAAAAATATTTTCTTGTCCAGTATTTTTTCTTCTTTAAGAGCAATTTTATAAAATTAGAATATTATTAGTATAAATATATATTTTAACTCCTACAATATTTAGATATCTTAAACTATATCAACTTTAGAAAATATCTAACATTAGAACCTATCCAGTAATACCAATATTTGTCATATTGATTGATATTAAAGATCAATGTAGCTTTTCATTAATATGGTAAACCAAATTGAAACATTATTTTGAAATAAAATTTGGAAATATTTAAATGATTTCTGTGTTTGAATCATTCTTTCTGAATGGAGCAATTTTTGCATTGACAATGCACTTACATATAAACACACAGACAATTGTTAAATTGGACTATAAAATTTTAGTGATTTTCTTATATTCATAATGATTATTCTATAATATCCATATGTTTCAATTTCATGATAATCTCTTTATAATTCATTTTAAATTTATTATATTTACTGATGTCAGAAATATGAATATATATTTGAGATAATTGATCTCTTGGGAAAAGTCGTGTGAGATTATTTTGAAAAGGATAGTTTTAATTTATATTTGATCACTATATGCCATGAAAGAATTTAAAAATGTAATCCCCTCCCTTTAAAACATATATATATATGCAATATAGGTTAAAAGTCTGGATCTGTTAGAGGTTCAGTATGTCATCATAATTTTCAACCATTATTGAACCAATGAAGGATGAAGATTCCTCAGCTAGTTTAATTTAGTTTCTCCATTCCTTACCTTTCTTCTCCACAACATACCAGCAGCCCTCACTTGTGGTCTCTTTCTAGAATTTTAATTTTTTAAGATACAATAGTTACTTAGTGTAAAATTAAATACTTTTATGATACATGTTATTTTAATAATTTTTCAACCTGTTTTTAACTATGGTATTTTTATTTTACAGATTATAATAATAGAAAGAATAAAGCTTATATTTATTAATATAAAAAATGATATAATCACAGAAACTTTAATTAAGTATCCCTATAGATAACAAATCCAATACAAACTGTTAGCAAGACCATTGCTTGTTTCACAAAAAAGGTAAGTATCTGTGATTGACTACACAGTGAATAAAGAAATCCCATAACTGAAGCAATTTTTCACTTAAAACAATGACACATAAAGAAAAGACAACACAACATTCTCAATGAGTGATATGGCTGCTATTGATCCATATTTTTTAAAACTAAACCAGTAAATTTTTGGACTTCTAAAAGTCCATGAAGGACACAGAAAAAACAGACAGCATTGTCTATGAATTATATTATGGTCTGCTATTGGTACATTTTTTAAGACTGTAACTAATGAATCTTGATATTAATAAATTTTTTTATATTTTCAATGGTTGAGATGCTATTAGGAATTTGGAGAAATGTGGTTTCAGCATGAGAATTCTAATTTATTTTATAGTAGTTACAAACGAATATTCAAAAAATAGATTGCACTTTGTGTTAAATTGTTCACATTAATAGACCAAGAATAATACAAGCACTAAAGAATAGCATTAGAATTTGTAGTAATAAGAACTCTTTTATGTTTAGAAGTGTAGAAAAGGTTTTGTGTCAACTAAATTATAATTTGTTTAGAAGGTTGAACATTAATTTGAAGACATTATAATTTCTAGATAATTAATTAAATATCATTTCATAATTAAGTCTCTGTATATCGAACTTCATTTTCTATTATAAATATGATTTCAAACTTTTGACCCATTTTCCCTTTCTATATAAGCATCTCTAAAAATTACAAAATTTTTTGGAAAAAATGAAATGATTAAAAATATATTAAAATATTTTATTTAAACATAAATCAAGCTTCATTCAAATTTACATTTCAATTATATTTTTAAAACAAAATTATTGATAGTACATACATATGTAAAGTAATAATTTAGAGGTGTCACAAATATATATAAATTTTTTTTGGGAGATTTTTAACACTTCATGTGTCATCTGAAGGATTTTTGTAAACTTATTCATAGGGCACCTGATGAAAGCAGAACCTGAAATACATATAGTGCTGAGATTCATTTTTTTTTATTAATATTTTTAACTTTTAAAAGCTTACAAAGATCCTTTAGATAATACACAAAGTCTTAATACATATTCGAATAACTTATTCAACAGTTCCAGATTCTGTTTGATGTTCTTTTTCACGTTTTTCTTGAAGAAGACGCTGATGTTCTCTAGCTTCTGCAATTTCCTTTTTCAACTTTACAGCAATTTCAACACCATCTGGTAATAAAATTATCATAACATGGTCATGTTGTCTTTGAAATAACATTTCACCTTCAAAATGAATTAAACCATGTTTTCTTGCACGCATTAGTATTCCAACTAATTTATTAGAAATACGGTTATATATTTCAAATAAAGGACCAAATGGAATATAATAAATTCCTTCTTCTTCATCCTCTTCTCCCATATCTTGAATAATTTGACAAAGCTGACGAATTTCTGAACTAACTAATTCTCCTGCTTTTAGGCCTCTCCATTCTGTTTTAGAACCTTGTACAGGCCTTCCATAATTTTCATCATCTTTATGTAGTTTCTGACGATGTGATGCACCATCCCATTTAGAAAAAGGATTGATTTTTTGTTTTTCTTCATGTGCTTCACACTTTTTATTGAATAAAGCTACTTTCCCAGCCAAACCTCCACTATTAATTTTTGGTTGATACGTCATTTTTAAAGCATTTTCTGAAAAATAATGAAAAAATGTGTGGATGTATTATATGTATATATCATAAACACTACTAAAAATCATTATTGAAGATACTAATAATATTTTAATAATTGCAAGAAACAAAAATTAAAAAAAAAAAAATCATTGCTATTTTTCTTTGAATCTAGAAGTTGAAATTTTTGTTTTTGTATACTTGTGCTCAATAATGTAAAACACATCAGATATATATATATGTAATAAATTAAATCTGAATGGAACTATGGGTATTGTTAAAGATTGCCTCGTTTTGATTATTCACTGTTATATAATTGATAAAGGCTAATGTATAGTCGAAAGTACTTCTAAAAATAATATAATTTATGTAAATTTTACTGCATTTTGATATATATATTGATTTGTATATTACATATATATATATATTGAAACAAACAGGCTGTTTCACATATATAATTTGAAGTTCTCCCCCCTCCCAATTTAAAACTGTCAAGATAAAATAAAAAAATGCTGACACAGTTTTCAAAAATAAAAATTAAAATGAAGAAATAAAAAGATGACAGCAATTTAAAAATTAATATTTTAAAATATTAAAAGTACTGTTAAAATGTAGTATTTTGCAAAAGTTTGATGTTTGTTTACAGATTATCAAAAAGGCTGTAATTAACAATTAATAAAAAAAGATTGCCATGGGCATAAAAATCAATATATGTTTTTCAAAAACATCAGATAAGAGTCATTAGACTGTTCCCGTCAAAAATAGATGGCCAAATGAGGGAAAAAAATAAACACGAGGACCTCTGAGAAGATTGGTGTTAGATCAATCCCAAAACTTAGAGATAAGAAAAGCATAAAGAGATAAATAGGGGAGTAGAGATTGCTTAAGAGATTTTTGTATCAGACATATAGTTAGAAAGCATCAAGACTGTTATTAGTGAAATCCATATTATATGGCTACTAGCCCAACAAAGCTTGTAGCACTGTGAATAATAAAAAGGAACCTGTAACTAATAAAATATTAAATGAAAAAACAAGTGGTTAAAATATTATATCTTCAAATGTCTGAGTAATCGAAAATAGCTTTCTCTATTCTTTGCCCTCAGTTCAGTTATGAAGTAAAATAAAATCAAGGCCTGTGAATTGACCATCGACTTGTTAAGCTCTCAGAACACCCCTTATTGATTGGAAATTTATAGTGAACTACCAGCAAATGCAGGTAGGGAAATTGTACATCTTTTATAGCCTTTTATAATACGTAAAAATATTTTGTAAATTGTATTTCTTAAGTTAAAATATAATATAATTGTTGAGTTTGGTCTGGATTACAGACCCAACCAACAGAAAATAATGTAAAATAATACTGAAACAAGTATTATAATTTAATATATTTATTATGTACAAATATATACAATACAATATATACAAATGAATATTTACAAGTTGAATATTGGAGTTTCACATAAACTCTGGGTTTTGCCTGCCGCTTCCAGCCACACCTGATGCCTCACGGATAGGGTCTATGACTCTTCCAGCTGTACAAGACAGCTTGCCTCGAGCCGAGAGTGATCTTAGCAGCGTTCGGTCTCTGTGGGACTTGCCTAGCTGCGTAGATCTAAATAGTGTAGTGCTATCAATGGGAATACTTGCTGCTGTTTAGGTTAGCAGAGCTTCCCTGGGAGAACGCAGAGTCTTTTCAGGTTAGACACGTTCTTCCCCGATCCTCACAAAAGGCTGACTATTTATACCCAGATTCCTGATCTTATTGAAAACCTTTGGATTTAGCAAGCATCATTGTTTATTGGCCTGTAATAATCATTGGCTACGTTGTTATCTATACATCAGCCTATTGGCCTGTGGCAAACAATGCTTAATCCAATCAGATAAGGAGGCATCTGGAATAGTCTACTTCTGAGATAGTCCTCCCTTCTAACAATAATGAAATGTTATTTTTAAATTGATTGATTGTAAGTAATACAAAAAGAAAATATATTTAAAAATGGAACCAGTGGAGTAATAGGTGAAATAAAAATATTTTGTAAGAGGTGTTTATTAAGATAATCTATAATTTAATAAATGTCATTTTCTGGATTGATTGATTATTAAAATGCTTCCAAATAATAAAAAAAATATTTATTCTGAATAATGATTATCATTTCATATAAAAAAAAACGATAGAATGAATTGCCTCTGGAACCACACATACATAAATTAAGGAAATGTTTATATATGTGAATTAAGGAATAATAATAAAATGCATCCAAATAATGATTTCAAACTGCATTGAAATGGTGAATAAGTAGTTCAAACCCACACTGAATATATTAAAAAATAATAAATCTCTTTCAAATAATGACTTTAAAATATATTGATATGATGAATAAGTGGTTCAAACCCACACTGAATATATTAAATAATAATAAATTTCTTCTAAATAATGACTTCAAACTGTATTGAAATGGTGAATAAGTGGTTCAAACCCACACTGAATATATTAAATAATAATAAATCTCTTCCAAATAATGACTTCAAACTGTATTGAAATGGTGAATAAGTGGTTCAAACCCACACTGAAGATATTAAGTAATAATAAATCTCTTCCAAATAATGACTTCAAACTGTATTGAAATGAATAAGTGGTTCAAACCCACACTGAATATATTAAGTAATAATAAATCTCTTGCAAATAATGACTTCAGACTATAATGAAATGATGAATAAGTGGTTCAAACACACACTGAATATATTAAGTAATAATAAATCTTTCAAATAATGACTTCAAACGGTATTGATATGATGAATAAGTGGTTCAAACCCACACTGAATATTAAGTAATAAATATCTCTTCCAAATAATGATTTTAAAATGTATTGATATGGTGAATAAGTGGTTCAAACCCATATTGAATATGTTAAGAAATAATAAATCTCTTCCAAATAATGACTTCAAACTATATTGAAATGATGAATAAATGGTTCAAACCCACAATGAATATATTAACTAATAATAAATCTCTTCCCAATAATGACTTCAAATTGTATTGATATGATAAATAAGTGGTTCAAGCCCACCCTTGTATGATATGTAAAATAAAAATAAATACTTGGGATTCCTGGATTAAAATACATATTTTTCGATACCTGGATTAAAATAAGTACTTCAAGATACTTGGATAGAATAAATACTTCAAGATACCTAAATAAATTAATTACTTCTATACACATGGATACATATCTATCAGCTTCAAACCTAGAAGGACAATTCCCACTTAGGAACAATCAGAAAAACATCTGTAATGTGCATACAGATATGAAGATAGCCAGTATAGAAACTTTTCCTTCTTCTTTAAGAACTTTATAAGTCATACTGTTATTAAATAAAATTGTTTCAAAATAAATAATACCTTTTGTCAGTTTCATTTGCATCATTCAACCATTTATGCACTGGTTCACAAGAATCTCATGCCTCCTGGGCTATGTTAGGCATAATCAGACGATGGTAAGTAATTTGTAGTGAGATGGAACTCTAGTGGCGCCGTTTGGGAAACCAAACACATAAATTTCTAGATGCTTCCAGTCTCTAAGGCACTACATCCTCTGTTGAGCATGAAATACTGTTGTAGGTGGGGTAACATCTGCATTGGGGAAAGCCAATCGATAGTTCCTTCCTGCAATATGCTCATCAGAAAATATTTACAACCGATATAAAGAGATTGGATGATCTTATCTGGATACAATATATATAAATATATATAAAGAAAAGCATACACATAATTTCAAAAGTAATATATTATATGAATGAGAAGCCACAGCAATTAATCAGTATTAAAGTCAATTCTACCATGTACAAGTAGAATTGGCACAGAATACATGGAATGATAACATTATTAATTGTATAACTTGTAAATTTGACTGGTTTATAATTCTATGTTATTCATGAGAATACATATTTTATCCAAGAAAGTTTTAAACATTTGATAAATGAAACATCTGAAATCTAGATCATAAAGTATTTGGAACTCTTCATAGTGTTTGAAGATGGTAATGTTTGATTATGCATTATATTGCTAGTGAATAGCTTTTATAACCGATGATATACCATATAAAAAGATCCAATAAAAGCAAATGAAAGGATTGTGAATAATAGTTGTATCAATTCTAGTCATTATGTTGCCGAGATCAAATCTTAACTCATTGTGAAAAACATGCTGTCTTTCTTGACTCTATAAAATTCTGTTACTATGAATATAGCAATGTTTGCAGTCAACAAATTGTTGCAAGTGGCTCCTGAAACTTAGGCATGCTTATTTTTTTAATTTATGATAAATTTTGTCATTGCTATCTTGATAAAAAATATCTATTTATTTTCTGCCTGACTGCACTTAAATTCTATAATAAAAACTGGTCATTTTTTGTATCTATTAGCTTATTTATAAATCTACCAGCAATCATTTTTGAAAGTTCTCTAACTGCCAATAGATCAAGCAATGATGTTCTAAGACTTTTGACTCTCCAATACAAATTATGAACTCCTTTGTTTAAATGAAATGAGATCTTTGTTTTAATTCTATTTGCTGGAAACTGGAATAATTAATTGGTGATTATCAACTGCATTTACATCCTTGAGATCAGTTTCTGTTTTCATCAATGAGGCTGGGATTTAAAGTTGGAAGTAATAGTTATTATGCATCCAGTTTTACCTTTAGCTGTCATACTTGAAATTCAAATCATCTTAAGATTTTGAGCCTAAAATAAACATGTCTGAACAGTTATACAGATAATTTTTTTAAGTCAATAGAATATGTGTACAGTATATTTAATATTAGAATACACATATTTACATAAATAGTACATTATGTTGCAAAAGGTTCTTGTCATTTTCTCTATAATGGATTAATATACTGAAATAAATCTAGAAAGTTTGACTTGTAAATTATTCTTATAGCATGAACACTGGAAAATGATTTTTTCATAAATATTATATATTCTCAGTGCTAAATATTTAACAACCATAATTTATTAACAGAGTTATTACAATTATCATCTAATACTAAATCATCCCTGCACTTTACTACTATTACACAATGCTTTATTTATCACCCTCTTTTACAATTTCGATTGTCCCATCAATCCTCTTCAGAACTACAACATAATACAAACATACGAATATAAATATACATAAACATATAATTTACACTCTCTCTATATATATATCTTATATATTATAATTTTTTTACCCTTTTTTACATTCTATATTTATTAATTAAAACTTCCTATAAACACATATATTCTATTTTTATTCTTTATTTTATTTTATTCTTATTACTCTTTAAATATTTAATTCTAAGTTAATAACTTTTATATTATTATTATTATTCATTTTACTAACAATCATTGTTTATAATTTATTCATTCAATAATAATAATAATAATAATAATAATAATAATTATTATTATTATTATTATTATTTATAATTTATATAAATGATTTATTTTCTTTACCTTTAGAATCTAAGATTTATGGTTTTGCAGATGATATTGCTTTATCTTATGCTGCAGTTTCATATAATTTTGTTGAAAAAATAATTAATGATGATTTAATCCTAATTAGTAAATGGTTAGCATTTAATAATTTATCAATTAATCTGAGTAAAACAAAAGCTATTAATTTTTCTTATAGGTCAAATATTCATTCGCTTAACATTACTATTTGTAATAAGTATTTTTGGCATTGTAATAGCACTTGTACTTGTGCTAACATTTCTTTTGTTGATAATATTTGCTATCTAGGTATTTTTATTGACTCCAGACTATCTTGGTCAAACCATATTGACTTCCTTTGTTCTCGTTTACGTAAATTAAATTATGTTTTTCTACTTATCTAAATTTTTTCCTCGGTCAGCTTTGATTACTTTATATATTTCTTCTTATCAAAACTTATTATGTTATAATATATCAGTTTGGGGGAACTGTTCTACTTTTGCAATGACTACATTGTCTGTTTTACAGAATTATACAATGCGTATCATTTTTGGTAGATCACGTGCCACATCTGTTAAAGATATTTATGCCACTTTTAATATACTAGATGTTTTCCATTTGTATAAATATAGAGTAATTCTTGATATTTATTGTAGGAAACTTCATTTGGATACTAAATCTTCTGTTGTAAATACTCGTTTATCTACTAAATATCAGTTAGCTTTACTTAATTTTCTTAAAACATCCAGTAGGAAGCAATTTAGTTATAATGGTCCTAAATTATTTAATATTTATTTATAAGAGATTGTTCTGTGAATTTAATGAACACTATCTTATTTGATTTTTAAAAAGCATTTATGGCACTGGTTATATTATGCTAAGCATTAGTTTTATTTTATTTTATTTTTTTGTTTATATTATATGTTATGATGTAATTATTTACTACTGTGATTGAATTGCCAAATGCAATATCTGTGTGATTTTAATATTTTATGTTATATTTATCCTTTTTTTTTTTTTTTTTGTATTTTATTAGTGTTTTTTAGTAAATACTCGTTTATCTACTAAATATCAGTTAGCTTTACTTAATTTTCTTAAAACATCCAGTAGGAAGCAATTTAGTTATAATGGTCCTAAATTATTTAATATTTATTTATAAGAGATTGTTCTGTGAATTTAATGAACACTATCTTATTTGATTTTTAAAAAGCATTTATGGCACTGGTTATATTATGCTAAGCATTAGTTTTATTTTATTTTATTTTTTTGTTTATATTATATGTTATGATGTAATTATTTACTACTGTGATTGAATTGCCAAATGCAATATCTGTGTGATTTTAATATTTTATGTTATATTTATACTTTTTTTTTTTGTATTTTATTAGTGTTTTTAGTTGTTACATTTAAATTCCTCACACAAGATTTTTCTTGTATGGAATTTATCTCACTGTATTATACATTTATTGTTTGCTTCATAATGAATAAATAAAATAAATAAATAAATAAAATTATTATTATTATTATTATTATTATTATTATTATTATTATTATTATTATTATTATTTTAAACACATTTTAACTCACCTTTTATTTATATCTCCTAACTTCAACTGCTAAATTCAAATTTTAAAAATTTACCATTATATTTTTAGTAGCTTCCTCTTTAAATTTTGATATGATGCACTGTGACTTCTCATACAGAGTCAGGAATCTTTCAGCAACTATGTCCAGAGAAACTTGTTAGCCACTTTGACTTCCCTTTCCATTCCTATGATGCACTGTGACTTCTCATACAGAGTCAGGAATCTCTCAGCAACTATGTCCAGAGAAACCTGTTAGCCACTTTGACTTCCCTTTCCATTCCCCACCCAACCTATTTCCACAAGATAATCTTTGTCAACACCATGACCTTTATATCTAAAACCCCCTTATCTTTTCTCAAACCCAGCATAAAAACCAATAAGCTACTTTCTGTATAATCACTTTGGTTCATATTTATTCTTCCACAACTTCATTATTTGTACCCTTTCTGCTTTCAGGCATTTATATTCAAGTAACAGATACCTAATATTTTCTATGCCTTCCTTACACACTTGCAAACTAAATCACCCATATTTTTCCATTTATGTGTAAATTTCCTTATTGCTAAAGATCCCATTCGAGCCTTAAACAGTAAACTACTTTCCTTGCTATTATCATAAATTAACTCACACCCAATATTGTTTACTTCTATAAATATTTAAACTCTTTTTACTCTCCATCTCACTATTCATTATTAATGCATCTATTCTTCTATCACATTCCTTAACACTATAACATTCAACAATTCTCCTAACAAAATAGACCCACCCTTTGTATAAGTATACTGAGATAAATTCTTTATCTAAATCTACACATCGCATTACCTTTTGCATCCATCTTGTTGCTTGCCCTTTATTCATAATCCAATTAAATACTATTTTGACTATTCTTTTATTGTCCATAAATTGCAATCTACTGAACATTTTCATTTTGCTTTTTGCATCTCTCATATAAAAACTTGACCATCCCATTTCTCTTTGAATTGCCCCATTTGCTGTCCACACATCTGCATCTAATACATTTCTTCCTACTTCTCTTTGTATTTTTTAAGTAATCTAATACCTTTACTAAAACACAATACATTATTACCATACGTTAATCCTGCTATTGCCACTCCCATATAATTCTAGCTAATCATATTTATTATACGAGACCACTGTTAATTTCTTTATCAATCCCTTTCTTGTCTTTGCTTCATTTATCAATTTTTTCTCCCATTCATCCAAGCAATTTCTGATTCCTTAAGATTATTCCGAAATAGTTATATGTATTCACCACACTTAACTTTATATCCCCCAATAAAAATTCTTTACTTATATTATTAGCAGCTCGTTGTTTCTATTTTTTTATATAACTAAATTTTTTTTTTTAAAAAAATATTTTTTACTTTATATCAAAATGTTTTCAGGCCCAAATCTCTATTCAAAACTGGCTTAATATTATTAATAGATTTTTTTCAGTTTATAGAAAACTGCACTGAATATCATTTTGGATTTTTTATTTTATTTAATACTTTGAAAAGCTATAGTAACTTCATAAATGTTTGTTATTAATGATAATATGAAATCACTTAAATGTCAATACAATGTACATAATTTCTATTAAATTTTGTTTTCATGTATTTTCTTTATATTAATAATATAAAGACAGTTTTGAATAGAGATTTGGGCCTGGAAAAATTTTGATATAAAGTAAAAAAAAAAATTTAGGTATATAAAAAATTGAAAGGAGTTGCTAATAATAAGTGATAGAAAATTGTGTCTATGAGAAACAGATATAATTGAATTTAGAAAGATTGGGAATTGTTAAAAGTAAACAAAGGAAAACTCCCCATATAGTCGTGCCACCCTGTGCCAAACAGAGTAGTAATCAATGGACACCAGAAGGCTTGTGCATAAAATCCCTATCTAGTACCTACTCATCCAATATCCCCAGACTAGTTTCTGGCTTGTGGCCATCATCAGTGAGGAGCCTTGGATCTGAGAGCACTGCACCTAGATCTTAGAATCTAATGCAACCCTCCGGCAGCCACCTTTTAACTCTACTTTACTACAAAACCATGAGAATGAAATTGAAAACATTGTTAATATCTTCAATCTAAGCTCAATAGCTTATATAGTCATATGGGTCCAGCACCCATACATTTTGGTGTCTTTGGCTCTTAAACAACCATAGCCACCACTATCCTATTAGGCAGGATTGGTGTTAAACCATCAAACATCACATGATCACCATCTCTATACTAGCACATAATTTGTTGTAAACAAAGGCAAAACTTCCCATACAGTAGTGCCACCCTGTGCCAAACAGAGTAATCAATGGATGCCAGAAGGCTTGTGCATAAAATCCCTATCTAGTACCTACTCATCCAATATCCCCAGACTAGTTTCTGGCATGTGGCCATCATCAGTGAGGAGCCTTGGATCTGAGAGCACTGCACCTAGATCTTAGGATCTAATGCAACCCTCCAGCAGCCATCTTTTAACTCTACTTTATTACAAAACCATGAGAATGAAATTAAAAACATTGTTAATATCTTCAATCTAAGCTCAATAGCTTATATAGTCATATGGGTCTGAACTCAATTCAGCACTCATACATTTTGGTGTCTTTGGCTCTTAAACAACCATAGCCACAAGCCAGAAACTAGTCTGGGGATATTGGATGAGTAGGTACTAGATAGGGATTTTATGCACAAGCCTTCTGGCATCCATTGATTACTCTGTTTGGCACAGGGTGGCACTACTGTATGGGGAGTTTTGCCTTTGTTTACAACAAATTATGTGCTAGTATAGAGATGGTGATCATGTGATGTTTGATGGTTTAATTGTTAAAAGTGTTTGTTCACCATTTTAAATATAGAAGTTAAACAAATTATTTTGTTGAATGTGTAAATGTAAGGATATTTTATAACTAAGTTATATGTAAGATTAGTTGGTTGTTTTTAATTTAAGAAAGAGAGTGAATTATTTGAGGAAAAAGATGTTTTAGAGGCCTATGGCTAAAAAACTTGTGGTTATTGATCGATCATCATTGAAAGAAAGTTTTTATCCTTCCGTGCAAAGAGGTTTGAAAAGTAAGAGAGGAAATATAAAGTCAAATAGAGATTAGGTGACTTGGAGAATAAGAAATATGGACTGCATTTATATCCCACAATGCATATATAATGGTCAGAAAGAAATTAGGCATGCTGTGGTAAAACATACTGTATGTGATGAAGTTTATCACTTGAAATGTTTAAATAAGACTAGGAAGGATGTAACAGGTTTATGGTTATGTAGACAGAGTGTAAATGTGATAAAAGAGTTGAAATAGACAGAGTATAAATGTGATAAAAGAGCTGAAAAAGTGGTTTCTAAATATAGATAATTTAAAAGAGAAATGGAGCAAAATGTAATTGGGTAAGATAGGATAGGGTATGGTTGTAGTGGAGTGACAAGACACATGTGTGGAAAAATTATTAGTGAAATGGAGATGGTTAGCCAAAAAATAAGTAAGATAGAGGAAAAGGTAAAGGATGCAGAAGCAAAATTAAAATTATTAGAAATGAAATGTGAGTAGATGAAGGAATTATTGAGTAGTAATGATAAGTAGATAAGGAATTCCAGGTGATAATGTTACAAATGATGCAGATAAAGTAGACTATGAAACAGTATTGATAGAAGACTCATTAATTAGAGAATGAGATATAATTGCAAGAGAAGACAGAAACAGGTTTGTAAGAGTATGTTTGCCTGGTGCTAGAATTAGGGATATTTCAGATAAAGTAAAGAAGCAAGAAAGTAGATATGTGTATGTTATAGTAGGGACTAATAATTTGTCAGAACCATCAGAGATGGTAATGGATGAGTACATAGAATTGATTAGGAATTTGAGTAAGATTAAAGGAAAAATGGGAATAATTGGATTATTACCAAGATTTGACAAAAGGTGTTTGTTAAATAGGGCATGTTCTATAAATGAGATTGAAAAAAATTGTGAGAAATGATGTCATGTTTGTGGATGTGTGGGACTTTTTTATTGGAAAGAGGGCGTTATACAGTAAAGATGGTTTGCACTTAGAAATACAAGGAAGTGAAGTTTTAGGTATTTTGATTTGTAAAAAATATAGTTCATGAAACTTTTAAAGGAGGATGGGGTTTCAAGTGAAAGTGTGAACCGAAAGAAGAATGGACAGGATGTAAGTAATAATCAAAGGATAGCTGATTTAGATATAAATGCAGATGTGGAGAGGGAATGAGTCTGTAAAATTAATGGTAAGCAAGTTATTTACAAATGTAATGGAAAGGTAAGAGTCAAAAGAGTGGGATTTTCTTATTGGAAAGAGGAATTATGCAGTAAAGATGGTTTGCCCTTAGAAAAACAAGGAAGTGAAGTTTTAGGTAGTTTGATTTGTAAAGAATATAGTTCAGGAAACTTCTAAAGGGGGGTGGGGTTTTAAGTGGCAGTGTTATCAGAAAGAAAAATGGACAGGATGTTAGTAATAATCAAAGGATAGCTGATTTAGATATAAATGCAGATGTGGAGGAGGAATGAGTCTGTAGAATTAATGGTAAGCAAGTTATTTATAAATGTAACGGAAAGGTAAGAGTCAAAAGAGTTTATAAAAAAGTAGTTAGGAAAGAAAAAATTATTAAAATTGGGTATTTGAATATACATGGCAATAGGATACTAGAAAAGTGGCTGGAACTAAACAAAGCAATTAAAAATGAAGAGCTTGAGGTATTAGCGGTAAGAGAAACACATCTAAAAGAAAAAAAAGAACCTATTTTGGAAGACTTGGTATGGCAAGGTATAAATAGGAAAAAAAGGGGGTAATGTAGGAGTTATGACAAAAAAATATTTAAATACTGTTAAATGTCAAGAACATTTGTGGTTTGAGATAAGGTTAGGAAGACAAGAATGGATGGTGGCTATAGTGTAAATAGCCACTGGAGATAGTCAGACTATAATGGAGTGGAACAGTAGCATATATGAATGCTTAGTTAAGGATATACAGAGTTTAAAAAAAGTGGGCAGAGAACAATGGTTATAGGGGATATGAAAGGGCATATTGAAAAAATTGATGATGTAGGTAATAAGAATGGACAACTTTTGAAGAGTTTTTGTCAGAGAGTGAATTTGAGCATTGGAAATTTATTGAATATTTATGAGGGACAATACATATGATCTAGAAATAATACATTCCACACAATAAATTATATATTAGTAGAGAAAGCAGGAATGAATAAAGTACGGAAAATTAAGGTGTTTGATAATGAAGAGAGTATGTAATAGTAATCATAACTTCTTTATAATAGAAATAGTTAGTAATGTGATGAAAAATAGTAATAAAAGGGGGAAATATAGTGAAAGATGTGGATGGAGAGTGAATGATAAGAATAAGTTAGAAGAGTATAAAATAAAAGTTGAAGAAATCATGGAAGAGTTGGTTGGGGATAAGTATAAGGACGAGAGTGATGAAATAGAAAAAGTGGCAAATAGGGTTTTAGGTGAGAATATTTCAGAAGAATAAAAGTAATAGGAAAGTGAAAGTTAGTAAAAGTGTAAAAGAGAGAAAAAAAGCATGTAGAAAATATAAGTGTGTTATTAAGAACAAAGAAAGTGAAAAAGATGTTAATGCTAAATGGGAAAAGTACTTAGAAAAAAAGTTGGCTAAAATAGATAATTATAGAGAGAGAATGAAATTGAATAGTAAACTGCTGGAGGATATTAATAAAAGTGGAGGAAAGGGGAGTAAAAAAATTTGGAAATACATTCCTTTTAAAAGTGGAGGAAAGGGGAGTAAAAAAATTTGGAAATACATTAAAAGGAATGTAGGGGAGAAAGAAATAGTATTGCTAGATGATGAAGAAATAGAGGGTAGTTCTAGAGAGGAATTAGAGATAATCTTAAACAATTATGTAATGGATACAGAAAAGATGCTAGATATGAAGAGCAGAGTGATAGCAAACATGAGAGCATCTAGTAATGGAGATATACAATTTACAGAAAATGAAATAAATGAGGCAAGTAAGAAATTGAAAGGTGGAAAGGCAAGAGGTTAAATTTTAAAGGGGAAGGGTAAGGATTATAGAACATTAAACAATTATAGACCGATAGCGGTAACGTCAATGCTATATAAAGTTTTCTCATATATGGTGGCTGGAAGGAATGCAAAATGGATGGAAGAAAATAATTATAGTGGGAGAAATGCAAGAAGGTTTTTGATCAGAGAGGAATATAGGAGATAGTTTATTTGTAGTTACACAACTTATGGATATGAGTAGGAATAAAGTTAGATAGTTATATATGGTTTTTATAGATATAGAGAAGATGCATGATGGAGTAAATAGAAATAGATTATGGGTAAGTTTAGTAAATTTGGGAATGGATGGAGCTTTAGTGGATATCATTAAGAAATTATATGAAAATAATTACCATATGTATCAATTAGGATATATAGAATTAGTTAGTTAAAAATGGGGTGGGACTAAGGCAAGGATATCCTCCATCACTTATTTTGTTTTTGTTGTATTTGAGAGAAATTGAGAGAGCAACAGAAAGACTAGGAAGAGGGGTAGAGATGCCATTATTAGAGAGTATATATACATTGTCGGGTCTTTTATTTGCGGATGTTTTGTGTGCAGAAAAAAGGGAAGATATGAAAGTTATGCTGAGGACATGCGCAAAGATGGGGATTAAATTTAGTGAAGAAAAATCAAAAGTAATGATGATTAATACTGGGGAAAGAGAAGACAAAGAATTTTTATTGGGGGATATAAAGTTAAGTGTGGGAATAGATATAACTATTTGGGAATCGTCTTAAGTAATCAGAGAAATTTCTTGGAGGGAGAAGAAATTGATAAAATGAAGCAAAGTAAAAAAAGGATTGATAAAGAAAATTAACAATGTTCTCATATAATAAATATGATGTAGCAAGAATTGTATAAAAGGGAGTGGCAGTAGCAAATTTAACGTGGTAATGATGCATTGTGAGTTAGCAAAGGGGTATTAGATTACCTAGAAAAAGTACAAAGAGAAGTAGGAAAACATGTCTTAGATGTAGAAGTGTGGATGGCAAAGGAGGCAATTCAAGAATAGGATGGTCACGTTTTTATGAGAGATGCAAAAAGCAAAATGAAAATGTTCAGTAGATTGCAGTTTATGAATAATAAAACAATAGCCAAAATAGTATTTAATTGGATTATGAATAAAGGGCAGGCAACAAGATTGGTGCAAAAGGTAATGCAATATACAGAAGATTTGGATAAAGAATTTATGTCAGCATACCTATACAAAAGGTGGGATGATTGTGTTAGAATTGCCAGTATTATAGTGTTAGGGAATGGGATAGAATAGATGCATTAATAAAGAATAGGAAGTTGGAGAGATAGTATGGAGAGTAAAAAGAGTTTACATATTTATAGAAGTAAACGAATATTGGGTGTGAGTTAACTTATGATAATAGCAAGGAAAGTAGTTTACTGTTTAAGGCTTGAACGGGATCTTTAGCTACAAGGGAATATACAAATAAAGAGAAAAATATGGGTGATTTAGCTGCAAGTTGTGCAAGGAAGGTATAGAAAATATTAGGCATCTGTTAATTGAATGTAAATGCCTGAAAGCAGAAAGGGTACAAATAATGAAGTTGTGGAAGAATAAGTATGAACAAAGTGATTATACAGAAAGTGGCTTATTGGTTTTTATGCTGGGTTTGTGGAATGATAAGAGGGGTTTAGATATAAAGGCTATGGAGCTGACAAAGATTATGTTGTGGAAATGGAATGAAGCAGGATGGAGAAGAATATGAAAAAACTTGGGGTGGGAATGGAAAGGAAAGTCAAAGTGGCTAACAGGTTTCTTGGGACATAGTTGCTGAGAGATTCATGACTCCGTATAAGGTGGTCACAGTGCATCACTTCACATTATCAAAATATAACGATAAATTTTTAAATTTGAATTTAGCAGTTGAAGTTAGGAGATATAAATAAAAGATGAGTTAAAATGTGTTTAAAATAATAATATTATAGATTAAAATAAATTATTGAATGAATAAATTATAAATATTGATTGTGAGATAATAATAATGTAAAATATAAAAGATATTAACTTAAGAGTTAAGTATTTAAAGAAAATAAAGAATAAAAATAGTATATATTTATAGGAGGTTTTAATTAATAAATATAGTATGTAAAAAAGGGTAAAGAAATTATATAATATTTAAAAGGTAATAAATTGATGATTATAAGATGTAAATAGAATACAAATTATATGTTCATACATTCAAATATCAGCCTTTTAAGCTAATTGTACATATGCTTTGCGAGTATGTATATTCATATTAATATGTTTGTATTATGTTGTAGTTCTGAAGAAGATTGCTGGGACAATCGAAACTGTAAACTATAAAAGAGGTTGTAAATAAAGCATTATGTAACAGTAGTAAAGTGCATAGATGATTTAGTATTATATAACATACATTTGGCAATGCAATAAGAAAGATTGGTTATTAAAATTATAAGAATTTATATCTTGTTATTTGAAACTTTGAGCTAATTTGATCAAGACTTTAGAAAGTTGGACTATGTAACAAATGGATGATTATTTGTCTGACGAAATTACATTGTTAAGTGTTCTTTGTGAATTTTTTAAAATGACTTTAGAAAGACCGATTTGAAATTATTCTTAAGATATGTTATTATATATAAATCTAGACACCAACAAGATGCTCAGAAATTGGATTCAGAGAAAAGTTATAAAAAATGACCATTTCTCATTGTATTAGCTTAAAACACATTACTGAAATCTTATTACCATAAATTTATTAAAATTTTCTTTTAAACCAATTCTTCATATTAAAATCTTATTATCATAATTTTATTAAAATCTTTTAATACCAATTCTTCATACATTCCTATACATACTAATATTTTTTCTTCCAATACATGCAGTCTTCCTTCAGTTGAAAGAGATTTTACACATGTAGGTAGCTAAAGAAAAGATCATAAATGAAGACTAAGTCAATAATTAATAGATTCTTGATTCTCTGTTGACAAACTCCAAGAAATGAAGGCAGTAATCTATTTTTCTCTATGTAAATAAATGAGCAAAAAACCAGAATTTACACACATATACAGTCATTCATTATACTTTCCACCCCTCCCCCCAACGTCTCAAAAATTATCTGAAGTAAAAATCCAGTAAATTCACCAAGTGGCTGAAGCACATTTAGGAACAACCAATCCGTTCTTATTTAATTATTTAATATATGAATAACAATAAATGTAATATCAAAAATATTAATGCTTGAAAGATACATTAAAAGATTTCTTCTTTCATTTAATAACCAATTTTTTTGCAGTGATGTAATTGAGATTTTTTCCAATTTTGGTAGTGATGTGCAATTCACTTGTGATTTTCTCCATTTCAAATGGCAAAGCATTATCATCACCTGAATTACAAGCAAAGGCATCATTAAAGTTATGATTTGCACATCATCTAATAATGGTATAAACTCAAAAAAAAAAAAAGCCCTATTTAAATCACTTCTGAAGTAATCTAACATTATGCTACTATTCAATTTTATAAAAATTTTATATGTAAAAAGTTATAGTTAGGATCTTTTTTATTTAAGTCTTCAAATTTTTTCTATATTAATTCAGTTACCTTTCATTTTGTTGAAAAAAGCTAATGTATAAAGTTGTTGCTATCATTACAATAAAATTTAATGGAATGAATATTTATCAGTCAACTCATGTAGAGAAACATTGAAACTTCATTTCCATAACTATTATACTCTACACTAATGTATTCAATTTGTTAAACCCTAAATTATTTACATTATTCTATATATTATAATTATTGAATCCTTATCACTAACACTATTTTACTAATAATTTTTTTTTTCATTTTCACTATTTCAAAATTTTCAATGCTCTTTTTCATCTTAATGATGAGATTCTAGGTATTACAATCTTCTTAGTTCCCCATTTATTTAATATCCACAAATAGTTTCTTGTCTTCATCTCTAGTTTTTCTCTAACACTGGCTCTAGTTTCACATATAGTACCATTCTAAAGTCCCACAATATTTTGCATTTTTGTACATAAAAAGTTATTATTCAGTATTATTTTTATCCAGAAAACAGCTAAACTACCACAAAAATGTCTGTTGAAAAATTTTTGTTTATCCTGAGTTCAGATTCCTTTCAAAAGCCTGCAGTTTTATTCTTCAATTCTGCAAACCAATACTTAACTTTATCATTACTGTTTTCAATATCTTCTGCACCTCCATTTGGATATTGAAGCTTCCTAGATAAGGCCACCATTATGAATTGTATAAAAACATTATTCTTAAAGAGATTATTATTATCTTCTAGGTAATAGAAGTAAAAATAAAAAAAATGTATCTCACTTTTAATTACAATCAGAGAGTTTAGATAATATTCTTTGATTTTCCACTTGATAGTTACCACACATTGCTTTAATCAAACTAATAAATTTCCTAGGCACTCCAAACTTCTTTATTTTTTGTTGCTATCAAATACTTTTCAAAATCAACAAAAACATGTTTTATAATGACTGATATTCACAGGATTGTTTTCCAATGGAATGTGTCTATGTGTTTAATGGCATATTGGCTTGATTTGAAATCAATTAATCTCTGAAAAATTATGTTCAGCAAGTATTTTAATCCTTTTTAAAATTCTACAACTTAAAATTTTCTAGGTACCAAAATCTATAAAATTTCTTCCACTTTTGTCTACTGTTAACAAATCACCCTTTTTTAAAGCTTAAATCAATTTTTATTTTTGTTATTCTAAGAACAATTTTTCTTTCTCCTAGTCATTAGTAAATAATATAATAGTCTAGTTAAAACAGTGGTCTGATTTTAATGATTTTGGGATAATAAAATCTACACTTGGAGCTTACTATTGCAGGCATTTAACAGCCTGAACTATTTTTCTATTTGGATGACCTGAATTAATGTTGAATTTTACACAGGAATTACTATAAAGTTTGGCACCCATGAAGTATATCTGCCATCAATACTTGTTTTGTGAAATCAACATGTTTTTTTCAATATTCTTCATTGATTTATAACAGTTGGAATTCTTTATGCCAATCAATTTGTTACATAGTTTTAACATCAGAACTATATAGTGATTTTACTTGCAATGTCAATGTTTATGTAGTTTCATTTAGCTTTCATGAATCTTCTTTTTCTTTCTTACTTAAATCTTGGATTGCTGCAATATTTTTTCATAAAGATAATACATTTCATTGAACTAATAAAATCTTTATAATCTAACAAGTCAATGAGTATGAATAATTTATTATTTCCATTAGTACATGATGTAGCATCAATGAAATCACTTTCATAAATTTTTTTGAGAAAATATTGCTAGGATAACTTGAATGCCATAAATATGTCTGAAGTTCTTTATTCATCTTCCTTTTTTTTAGAATCAGTGTGTACATGGGTGTTTGGATGTCATAATTAAATTGAATGGATTAGAGTAGGAGCCAGAAAACTTTTTTTTTTTGAAGAGTCAGATAATAAATTTTAAGACTCTTCCCAGACTAATATAATCACTAGAAGACACTACAATCAAATTACTTGAACGGGATACAATTTATAAATTGTATGAAAATTTATTTATTTTGAATACTTTATGAAATTACAATATAATTAAAAACATTATGCTTAATTTTGGTATTTTCTGCTCTCTGTACATGCAATTTTTAAAATTTTTCATAAAAAAATATTTTCTTTCCATTATCTCTCTATAAAATGTTTCATTCATTCAGCTTTAATCTATTTGTAATTGAAAACAAAAGTTATTCATCTTTTCAGGAAAAATAAGACAATTTTTATGTTTTTCTGTACAAAAATCTGTCCTGCTTGTGCAGTATATAGACTTTTTTTAGTTTCACTTTCTGTTGCGAATATTATATAATTGCAAAATAACTTTTTGCTTCATTTGTTGATTATAACATGATCAAAAAATTCATTTTATTATATGTTGATTATAACAACATTTTCATTCCGAGCAGCACAGTGTTGAGAGCCACATAAAATTATTTTGCAACTAGATGTGACTCATGGGCCTTAGTTTGCTAACCTCTGGGTTAGCGACCCTTTTTTTGTATATATCAGACAAATGTCTTGCTTTAATAATCATATATTTGTTTATTACTTCCAATATTATACCTGTTTCTCCTAAAATGGATAAGGGACATTAACTTTATTAAGATTTTTGAGGCTTCAAGATGTTGTCAAACTTGAATTCTATTTTATTAATAATTTTTAGCAGCTATGGTAAAACAAATGTGTTAGGACTATTTATTGTCACCCCACCTATTCAACTTGTAAGTCAAATGTATAATGACGGAAGACAGATTAAATGAAAACAAATACGAATTCTGGAAACATCAATAACTTTCGCTGCATTAATTCCTTCATACTTAAAGCTGAAATACAAAAGATATCATGATTCTTATTAAGAAAATTAAAACAGAGCAAAGAAGATAAAATTAAGGCTAAATATAAGGAAGACAAATGTTATAATAGGATTGGTAGTTGACTTCAAAATTGATTATAAAGACATAAATTGATAATTTTTGTCTTCTTTTAATCAACAATAAAGGATTCAATAAAGCCTACAAGTCAGAAACCTGGAAAATATTTTTAAAACACATTTTTAACAATGAAGAACAAATTATTTATGTTATAGTTTTCTGTAATTCTTTATGAATGTGAAAGCTGAATAATAAAGATATCAGAAAAGTATTGATGATTTTGAATTCTGGTGCTAATAAAGATATCTGAGATTTCCATAGATGGAAAGCAGACAAATAAATGGACATTAGATCAGGTTGTACTTCATTAAAAAACCAGTTTGGAAATGATAATGAAGAGGATGACTAGCATGAAGTGAACTTCATTATCATAATAAACATTCCTTTGGAAAACTGTTGTGTTTGGTCTGGAATACAGATCCAACCTACAGAAAATAACACTAGCACCAGTATTATAATTAATATAATATTTATTATATTTAAAAATATATACATTAAAGAATATTTCTAATGTAACTCTTGGATCAGTTTTCACAATCTACCACTTCCAGCTACACCTGATAGCTTGTCTCACGGGTAGGGAGAACGACTCTTCTGACTGTACTAGACAGCTTGCCTCAAGTCGGTAGTAGTCTTGGCAGTGTCCGATCCTTATGTGGACTAGCCTAGCTGCGTGGACTAATAGCATAGTGCTATCGTAAGAATGCTTACTGCTGTTTAGGTTAGCAGGGCTTCTTCTGAAGAATGCTTAGTCTTTGTATGTTAGACAGACGTTATCTACTTTTCCTCCAAAAGACTGACCATTTATTGCCAGGTCCCTAACCTCACTGGAGCATTCGGATTCAGTAATCATACTTGGTTATTAGCCTGTACTAATAATTGGCTATGTGTTTATCTGTACATCAGCCTATGGCCAGCAGCAAACAATACTCAATCCGATCAGATAAAGAAGGAATCTGGAATAGTCTACTTTTGAGGGAAAGGAGAACTATAATAGAAACCCTGAAAAAGAAACAAATAAAAGAATGCTTGAAATGATAATGACTTTACTGCATTTAATATCAAAAAGATCTAAAATCTCTTGGAGGAATTTGATGTAAACTGCAGCCACAAGTATTATTTGGAAATATAAATAGTATAGGATATTGTTTGAAAGAATTCTTAATTTTTCAGAGACCAGAGATATCAATTGGTTAGAATCCAATGAATCTTCTAAACCAGGGGTTGGAAATTGTGGCTGACAAGTTAAATGTGGTTTTGATCCTAATTTCATTTCTTTTTATCATGATAAGCATATATTTTATTTCTTCCTGCAATTTGTAAATAAATATTTTGATGACTCTAGGAGAGAAAAAATATGCATTATAATGTTTTTTGAATTCAGTCTTATTATAGAATAGAAATTATTGTACATAATGAATGTTTAAGTATTAGAAATTTATGAATAAATCAAACTGACCAAGTAATTTTTTGTTTTCATTTATTTATTTTTAAGAGAATTTTCATTTTCATTAGGATATATACAGATTCTATTAAGTTCTATTACTAAAATAAATGTACAAATATATCAACAGCCAATCACAAATTTAGATTTTTCATGAACATAATTTTCACATCTTTTCTTGCAGCAGGAGGAGGGATGGATTTAAACAAAATGCTGCTCAAGTTAAAAATATTTCCAACTCCTAAATTGATGAAACACTTTTATGAATAATGATATTTAATTATTGATCTAAATCATGACATCTCATCTGCTGTAACAAACACTAAAGCTAGCCACTAATATTAATATATATAAAAAAATTGATAAAAAAAAACATTTCTCTGCATATTAATAAAATAGATTTATTTAATTAAATAAATAAAAAAAAGTATTCAATTAGTCTTAAATATTTGTATTTCAATAAAAACCAATCAAGTGTAAAATTTTAGAGAATAGAATTAATAAATATCAACGACTAATAATGTATTTTTCCTCAATGTGGTCATTCCTAAGACTCATTAATGCCAGTGTGTGATCACTCATACAGACTAGTAAGCATATATATAGGGATTATTCCAATCCTGTTAAACTGTATATGTGGGTATAATATAGCTTTAATCAGAAATACATCACTTTGTTTTGGGGAAAAAATAGTAATATTACAAAACTAAGAGTCATTAAGTTACCCTTTTTATATATATATAACTTATAAATCTTTGAACTCATTGATATTTCCTTTAAGGAATAGCTGATGTTATATTGTTCATCTAAATAAATTTTTTATTGCAAGCATAACCAATTACTCCGTTAAGATAGTATTTCTTGTTTTATTTACTTTGCATATATAGTATAACAATTAGTGATCACATTTTTCTACTTTTAAATTCTTTTTTTTCTTCGTTATGATTCTTCAAACATTACGGACAATACATTTAATATGCAGCTTCACATTTACTTTACTTAACTGGAAGTGCAGTACTGCACAACAAATGTAGGTTAAGTTTCTTTGCCCAAAGGGAGCAATAATAATGTCTATTACTTTTTAACAATTTCCCGATAGCAAACAATTTAAAGCATTTTGTTGAGAGTATGTTATTTTTTTCATTGAAAATTTCATATAAATACTATAATAATTTTTGAATATTTTAAATAACTATAAAACAAATAAATTGCTGCCAATTATGTCATATACGCAAATAATCGAGTTCTACATAATACGATTTTACTACAACTTAAAACAGGCATATTTCACATAAATACTATAATAATTTTTAGAATATTTTAAATGACTATAAAACAAATAAATCACTACTAATTATAGATCATACACGCAAATAATTGAATTCTATAGATTACGATTTACTATAACTTAAAACACGCATATAAATTATGATATAGTTCTGTAATTATAATCGATTATCATTTCCAGGCGTAAACTTAATTAATAAACTCATAAGTAAAAATTATATAGCAAAAATTTAAATAAAACTTTATAAATGTAATAATATTAATCAATTTATATACTCACAATTAATTTAGAAGTGAAATTTAGATATTATTTATAACAAATGATGGCTATACAAATTAAAAATTACAAGCCTGAACCTGATAGTTTCGAGAAAGTACGCAGCTTTTAATTTCACGATATCTAAATTTGGCAAGTTATTAGATTAAAAATAACTTCTATTTTTAACATTAAGCCAATTGCCAGCAGGATCCATCCCTCCTATTTAATCTAAGTTATAAAATAATTATTAAATTATAAGAAAGTGAAAATATTACCCTAAATTTAATTTTTACAAATATCAACAATAGTTGCATTTTCGAAAGCAAAAGCTCGTAAATATATTTTGGCCGCCGTAAACGGGGAGAAAAAAGAACGAATGCTTGAGAACACGTGCACAAACAAAATAAAGTCTTACCTTGACATATTTTTATTCTTGCAGCTATTGAATGATGAATATGTATACTGAAGTATATGAATATTCATTATTTATGGGGGATAGAGATTCATATACAGTACATGTGTGAGCACAAATATCAAAAAAGAAGCAATGCGTACAGAACGATTTCCATTCAGACTGAACAAAAAAAGTGATGTGTGGTAGGAGGGTATCGTCATAATAATTAAAAAAACTGACTTTGTTGTAGTTATTGAAAATACTTTTTGGAAAAGGAATTTTAATGCAGATATAATAGTTGTAGCATAAACGATGTTGATGGAAAGAAATCTTAAGGGTTAGAAGAGTGGGATGATAGGCGATGAATGGAAAGCATAAAAATTTGAAGCGTTGATGATTTCTTTCTCCCTCCAAAATTTTTTTTATATGAGACTATTTGGTTTTGCAGGCCATATTTGCTTTTGAATTTTTTTAAAACTGGTATTGACATGCCCCCCCTCCCGTCTTCTCTAGGTTGAAGGTATCTCAGAATGAAATTCCTATTTAATGAACTATCTTTTTTATTCAATTGTCAGGAGATACTCATTTAAGCCAATAAACATCACACGATCACCATTTCTTATGCTTGCTCTTAACTGTTATTAAAACAGACAAAACTCTCTATACGTATTGCCATTTAGTGCAAGCCAGAGTAATCAATGGATGGGGATTTTATGCACAAGCCTTCTGGCATCCATTGAGATCCTCATTTTGTTAGGGACTGAGAAAAATATCTCAAGTAGTTCGTTAACAATCTCAAAATTGTTGAATTTTGCCCATAATATTTAAGGTGTCTCCATAGTTTTTTCAACTCAGCCTTTTCCAACTTTTCAAATTAGTTTCATCATAGATCATTAAACTCAATCATTAAGGTGTAGTTACACTCAGTAGCAAATAAATGTTTAAGTAGTGGGTTTCAATCACAAATTAATGAAGATTATCCAACAGCATAGAAACTTAAAGATAATTTTCTATAGTTTTTAAAATAAACATTGAAATCAACAATCTTCAAGGTTTTTTTTAAAAGTCTACTCTTTCAGTTTAAAATCAGACATTACATAATTTCGCAGCTTCCATTCATCAGCCAAATTAGCTCCTAACAACCGCGTTTGTCTATCTTTCACGGTTTCCACTCATCAGCCGCATTAGCTATAACAACCGATTTTGCCTATCTTTCAGTTTTATATCCTAGCAGTGACTGATCTTCTCTAACTACGAAAGTCCTTGATGCCTTGCGTGGTAATAACATATTTTGGAGTTCAAAGTCTATAGATCGCGACTCTAGCTGCTATTTCCAGTGATGATCACTCATTAATTTCCGAGTAATAACACTATTCATTATTTATATCTTAAGGCTATTTTTTTCCAAAAATAAATACATGAATTACGTTTAACATTGGCTGCTTTGTATATCCACTATTTTCTACATTTTTTAAAATTCCGCTAAAAACTATAAAACGAGTATGGCCATATCAATTAAAAAAAGAGAAATAAAAAAAAATTACTATAGAAATGAGTTTTGCGGCGACCAATACAAAACAATCGGTCAAATACAAATATGTTCACATATAGTACATACTAACGCATTTTTCCGCTTGATATTTTGTGATGCTTAAATTTGTTCAATAGTAAACTTTTCTTTTATGAAATACGTCAACATTGGAGATGTCCAATATATTATTTTATTCACTGCGACTTTCCAATGAAAACAATCTATATTATATTTCTTTACAATGTCTGAAATAATTATTATAATAGACAAGTCTTTTTGCACTGCTGCACAAAAATTACTTTCCTTTAAATGGGGCTTTCTTCTGATTATGTATAACCATTTAAAACCTTTTTCAATTGCCAATTATACTATACTGCTTTCTTATAATTTCGCAGGTTTTGGCTTATCATTTTACTTTCTACAACACTTCAACTTCATTCTTAAGAATTGTGAAGTTATATCTAGCAAGCGGCTTGTATCAGCATGACACATGCCTGTCGTACATATAGGATATTACAAATGCTAAACTTTAAACTTTATCACAATACTTAGGATCTCGTTATGAATATATTAAGCACAAAAATAAATATAAACATTGTTTATAACAGTAAACGATGAACATAAAACACACAAATAGAAGATTCAATGCGTATTGACAAAAATGATGTAGATAGAATAACTTTTATTCAAAGAGTAAACGATGAACATGGTTCAGTAAATGGTCAGAGCCAAAGTGAGTAAAAAATCGTGTAAAGTTAATTAGATTCAAACGAAAAAAAAAAGCATATGGATGAAATGTTAAGCATTATTATAAAATAAAAGAAATATGCAGAAAAAGCCAATTGCAATCTAATTTAAAATAATCTATTTGTATTAAAAATATTCATAATTTTTTTTAAACTTTTTATTGTATTTAAAAATAAATTTAATACTGATTTGTTTTTTTTAAAAAACTAGTTTCGTTGCATTAAAAAATTCGAAGCTAAACAATCAATCGATAAATAAATCCCATAATTCTTTGTAAATCAAGATGGTGAGTATACAGTTTTATATTTATATTGTAGTAAAAATGTTTTCTCATTACTTTTAGTAAATAAAATGCCCAATAATTTATTTTTTTTAGTAGTATTCAACAGATTTGAAATTTTCTAATAATTCTTTTTATTTTATTTTTACATGACTCTTAGGTAGATTTTATTAAATACTTTTGAAACATTTTGTTACGGTAGTGGAAAATTTAGATTGTTTTGTTAACTGGGATCCTTAGAATGTTACTTTCCGTAAAATAAAAATAAATTTAGTTTGGATTTTTAGACATTATATGATATTATTTCAATATATAGGATTTTAAAATTAGGAAAAAATTAAAATGCTAAAGATAAATTTTAAAAATTGGGAAACCAGAATTTACAATGGGTAACAAAGATTCAATTTTTTTTGCACAATATCTAGAGATTATTTGTATGGAAAATTAGAATTATTATTTTTGCAAGGCAAGTGTTTAACACATTCGCCTGCCATGCCTGTTTCACGAGGTTCATATCTGAATATAATTTTGGATTTTTTTTTCTTAGATAATTTTTCAAAACAATTTTGGATTTTTTTTTTTTCCAGCGAATTCTGATTATTATCAAATAGTAGTCATTAGATGGGTTTCTAGCTATTTCCTGGGCACTAAAGATTTTAATCTAAGTTAACTAGATGAATCCATTGATTATAAAATAAAAACCATCGTAGTTAAATGAAACGTCATTTTGTAAATCTTGAACTTTTGGTTTATCTTAATCTTTTTACAAATTATTATATATTACTTTACTCCTACCTCCTATTCTCTACAATTATACGTGTATATAAAATCAACCTGAAGCAGGATAATCTCATTATTTTTAAAAATTTACAATTTCTTTTTCCATAGGATTGTTACTCATGCATTTAAATTTTTGATATTTAATATTTTGTTAAGTGTTGGCATACATTGCCAAATTTTTATTGATAATGATGCTCTGTGTAGTTTAGTACAAACGTAGAGAGATGAATTTGGGAACGAAAGATTAATGTATTGATTCCCATTTGAGAGAAATAGAGAAAAAACATTTAATTTAGTAAAATGAATATGCTCAACTATCACTTTGTTGCTCAAATATCCCATGATCTCCTGAGCAATAGATAATAATTTATACTTACTGATGAAAAGATATTATCCATTATTATAGCTACTTTTTGAGTAGATACTGCATTTATCTTAAGAAAGATAACCAATTTGATATACAGTATGTCTTTTTTTAAACTACATTGACCATTCATATACACAAAGTTTAAAGAAGTATATACTTTATTATAGTGAATTATTTAGTTGTATTTTGTAAAAAAATATATATATTAATTTTTAAAATTTTAATTTTTTAAAAACTTCAGTAGACTATTATTATTAGTAAGTTTATACTCTAAACATCACATGATCACCATTTCTTATACTTGCACTAACGAAGGCCACAAGCCAGAAACTAATCTGGGATATTGGATGAGTAGGCATTAGATGGGAATTTTATGCACAAGCCTTCTGGCTTCCATTGATTACTCTGGCTGGCACTGAGTGGCACTACTGTATGGAGAGTTTTGCCTGTTTTATTTTTTAATGGAAAATGTTTATTTTTATTTAATGTATTACTGTGAAGTAGATTAAAAGACATTCTAAATTTTTAAATAGTATAATTTATTTATAATCATATCTAAGATACTAGAAAATAAATTTTAACTTGATAAGTTATTATCAGAATCTTAATGATCTTAATAATTTATTTGCAATTTACAAAAATATAAAAACTGTAAAGTTTCAATATTTTTTTATTTTATTTATCATTTACATTAATTACGAAAACACTTTTCAACAGTAGTGTATTTGTTTTTAATGTCTATGACCTGAGCTCAGTTCTGGGCTTTTATAAAACTTGAAGATTAAAGTTCTTCTAAGATTAAAGTTCTTCTTAGACTTAAAATTTTTGTATCAGATAATCCAGATAACTTTTCAATATTAATTCATAAATGAGTATTTAATTAAAATAAAGATGAAAAAAATGCTCACTCTCACTTCCAACAACTAGCAGTACCTTTCTTTTTTATTGGCTTTTATGGTGGCTATTAGAGAGGTCATTGCCCTGCTATGTATCATTTAAAGATTATTTTACTACTACAAATGGTCTCATTCATAATAAACTTTTATTAATCATGTACGTTAAACTACTGGTGACAACTTTTTTAATCAGTCAAAACTTAAAAATAAAAATTTTGCAAGAGAGCTTAGCTAGAGTGATATATATAATCCAAATTCATTTATAATTTAAGATTCATTGCACTTTTAGAATCTTGATGTCAATAACATATCACTTTTGATGTGGGTCATGGTTTACAATTACTATATTAGATCATATATATTGTAATGGTATGTATGTTCAATGTATGAAGAAATGGCATAACCCCAATCATTGGGAGGCAAATGTAATACTACATATAATGCTACATATGAAAGGATGAAATTAATATAATACAATAGTATGCCTTAACTACATATGAAAAGATACACTTGCCTTAAACATAATAAAAATGGAATAGAAAATACAATTTCCACAATTGGTAGTGCCAAATGTAATAGTAAGTAAAATATACATATAAAGAAAGGTCCTAAAAATTGAAATGGCCCCAATCGGTAGAGACAAATGTAATTGTACTTATTATATCATGCCATATACACATAAAGAGAAAAGAAATTGCCTCAAAAATGAATATAATAAAATATACTAATTCCAGCCGTTGAATATGAATTACAATAAATCAGGTTATGATGTTTAACTTTATTTAAACAAATTACTAATTTATAAAGTTACAGATAATAAATGATCTACACTATAGAAAATATATTGCTCATGAGTGAAAGTACTCTAATCACTACTTATATTGTTATTTCGGCTAGCTATACAAAATAAACCTAAATACTACAGAGCATTGACTAAGGCATGTTAACTGGTTAATTCTCAGGTTTAACTTAACTAACAATTTGACTAGTTAATAAATATAAATTGGAACAAAGCAAATTTTATTGAATCCAAAATATATATGTTTACAAATAAGATTACATGTAATTTAATATTTCCATTTCTGATGGTTTATAAAAATAATCCACTAATATACAAGATTATCATTTAGTCAAATGGATGAATTTGTCAACCAATTAATAACTGATGTACTAAAAAGAGAAAAGATAGATATTAATAAATTTCAAATAAAAACTCAAAGTCATTCTCTTATATAAAACAAATGATATAAGCTTTATTCCAAGATTGTGATTTTATATTTTTATAATAGCACAAATATATATATGTGGAAAACATAACTTTTGTTTTTCAAATGCTCAATTTTTAAAAAAAATATAAATCAAATAAAAGTTTTACTGATAATAAACATAACTTGCAGTTTATATTTTACATAGGAATTGTATAAAACTGTTGTAAAATTAAATCAATAAACAAATAAATAAATAAATTGATGATATTTTGTTAAATTAATAATTTAGGTTGTAGATGTATTTTTTTAAAATTGGATCAATAAACAGAATGATACAGAAGACAATATCAAGAGCTCCTTCCCACTATGTTATAAGGATTTATTCACTTTATTTTAAACCATGCCTTTTATTAAGAACATCAAATACTTGGGCTACTTATTATTATAATGTAAGGCTTATATCCTTGCCTGAAAAGTTCAATATTTATTCCATAACTTTATTAACTTAGGGTTTATTAAACTTAGCACAATATATATATAAATATCATCTCATCTGAGCCCTTATGTGTAAGCAAAACATATATATAATACAACAATTTCTAAATACAAATGTGGGGATATTAATATATAACTTCAATATTTAACACTATAAATTGACCCAATCCTTTCTAAATACATCTAATAATAATACAATTAAAATAATTGAAGAGCTAAGATAATTATTAAGTAATGATATAATTTATAAATACTGTTCTATAAAAATTTATATATTTATATACAACTCCTATGCAATTAAATGCAATTTATTGTTTTCCAATCTAAATTAATACATGACATTTATTATTTAATATATAGGTATGTAAAACGCAAATCAAATACCATATTAAAAAAAAAAAAATATTACAATTGTTATTTTACCTTAGTATTTAACAATATATTCGCGCAGTTTAAGATATAAAATTTCTTAAATAAAAACAAAACAAATATATATATTAAAAATTGACTTTCATTATCATTAATAAGTTTTAACATTCAAAAAGAAACTTATAGGTTAGTTTTAAATATCACAATTGTATACACTTTTAAAAAGATATATTTTAAAATGTTATAAAAAATAACAACAACAACAAAAAAATAAGACAAATTTTAATTACCATTTAATTTCTTTTAATGTCTTTTCATTTGCCAGTCCTCTAATTATTTCAGGCATTTTTCTTTTATTTTATCCATCCCAGAGTAGATCGAAAGAACTTTAAAATATGTATACATATTATTAATGAATTTATAGATTTTTCCGTTATTGGAGCGATTGATTCCGGTCATTTTTTATATATTCAATTATAGAAATAATTAAACTTGACTATTACTTAGGATCACTAAAGAAACTTAAAGTTGAAACAAAATATATAGATAGCTGTTTTTCTGACGTTTGTTTGCAAATGCAGGTTTGATTTCAGGCTGCATATCTTACTGGACTTTAATAATGATATAAGACAGGCAAAAAGGGTTCAAAAACCCCTGGATAGTAAAGTGTACTTAGCCAAACATTTTTGATGTTATCTTTGTCCAGGAATTATTATATTAATATCCAAAAGAATAATTTTTGGAATAGACAAATAAAGCTATGACTTCTTTCTTTTTCTGTTTTATTAATTAATAATAATGGCCATTCTGCTCTGGGTTTCCATAGTAATCTTTCCTATTGTTATAATTCACATGCTGATCTAAAAACTTTGACACTGTTAATTTTAAAATATTTTTTTTTAAATAACAAAACAAAAAAATAATGTCAATAAAATATATATATATTGACAAATTTATTTTATAATCTACAAAACAAATAAATAAATAAACAACCAGAATAATATCATTACATCTTTTATAATTTTCCAAAATAAAAATAAAAGTACAATCTAATTATAATTAGCAATTTAAATGCTACTATTGATAATTATTTTTATACATACACACAGATTTATATATATTCATTGCTATTAAAATCTCATCATCATAAAACAAAGCACATAACACAATAAATAAATAAAAATAAGCTAAATAACAATAAAAACAATTAACAACAATAACAATAACCTATTTACAAATCCTTAAGCAAAAACTAAATCAAAGAGATTTTTTAAAAAACTATACTGGCACTTCAAAAGAAAGGATGGATTTTCCATCCCTTATAATATGTAAGTGTATGAATCTTTATTAATATCCTGAGAGATATTTTTATAAACTGAAATGCTAATTAAAATAGTGGTAAACAAAATCATATATTGCAAGTTCAGGTGATCTTCAAGTGCAATCAATTGAAGATTTGTTGGTTTTTATTCCTTGTTTTTTTTTTTTACTTTCTCAGATAGATTTTTGTACAAAGGCATGAGTTTTTGAGTTCACAACTTGTTAATGATAAAATTATTCATGAATATTAAGTCATTTTAACATAGTATAAATTGGCTAGGAAAAAAAAACAAAGAAGTTTTATTAAATAGTTTTTAAAATAAATTTCTAAGATTTGCATAATATATTATTACAGTTATTTTTTTTTTCTATTTTTTTTTTATTATATTATTTAATCAGAATTAGAATATACTTATGTTTGAATGTTTTCTCTTTCATGTTATGAATTGGTAATCAAGTTGTATCTCATAGCTGTAGGATCTTATTGCCTAATTTATTTTCATCTTTTTCCAAATAAAAAACTATTATGGGTTAATTTTTTTGACCTGCACATATTGCAGTTAAATGTTACTTTCATATAATAGTATCAGTTTTTAATTTTTGTATACTATGATATTAATTTATAAAAAAGTTTAACTTTCTATTTTTTACTTGTTTTTTTTTTTTTTTAAGTGAGCGATTTTATATATAATCATAACTTGGATTCTAATTATATATATATATAGTATTAACCATTAAAAATGTTGAATTTAAATATATATACATCTGATTATATTGTCATACAATGCATATTTAATCTGTTTAATTTTATTTATCAAGTACTTTTAGGACTAAACATTTATTTTTCTAGAATTAATATATTATTTATATTTCACATGCCTAGCCTTTGTTTAGTCAGTAAAATAAATCTTTTAACTTTCTTTTTCTAGATTAATTTTTTATATGCTGTTATTCAGTTATGTTTTTATAGTTTACATTATAACTTATTTCAAGTATTTATATTTTTATGTATTTATTAATTTTTATTATTTATAAATTTTGATAAATGTAAAGATTATTTTGTATGCATTTTTTGATTAATGTTTGTTTATTTATTATTTAAATGGATTTTAAGATAATTGCTATTATAGGAATTATTATTTATTATTTTTTTAAAATCTTTGTTAACATTGTAAGAATATGTTTGTATTTTTAAAACAAAATATTTGCTTGTTAGTAGTTTTGATTTTGCCATGAGGGAGTCTTGTCACAAGAACATCTAAGAATGCCAATTTTTGTTCTTGTTTTGATTCTATAGTGAATTTAATTGAAGGGGATTTGTTGTTGATATGTTTCCAGAAAGTTTGTATCAGTGCTTCACCATGTGGCTATACAACAAATGTATCATCCACATAGCAAAACCAAACTTTAGGTGACTATGGAGTAGTTTTTATGGCTGTAGTTTCAAGTTCTTCCATGTAAATATTACTTAATTAGGGATGAGAATGGTGAGCCCATAGTCATTCTTTGATTTTGTTGGAAGAATTCTGTGTTATATTGAAAGTAGGTTGTTTTTATGCAGAATGTTAATAGTTCCATTATATTATTAATAGGAAGAGCTATTCTGGTTTGTAAACTATTATCACCATTTAATCTTTTTCTTGCTATAGACAATGCCTCTTCACATGGTATATTCGTGAATAAACTTTCCACATCAAAGCTTACCAGTAAGTCAGTTCTTACAATTTTAATGTTCTTGATTAATTCTACAAAGTGTTTAGAATCCCTGATATAGGACTGGGTTTTATATGCCAAAGGACTTACAACTTTGAGAAGAAATCTTGACAAATTTTGGCAAGGTGAATTTCTAGAACAACTTACTATTTTCAATTTAACACAGAATTCTTCTAACAAAATCAAGGAATGGCTATGGGCTCACCATTGTCACCCCTAATTAAGCAATATTTACATGGAAGAACTTGAAACTACAGCCATAAAAACTACTCCATATTCACCTAAAGTTTGGTTTTGCTATGTGGGTGATACATTTGGTGTATAGCCACATGGTGAAGCACTGCTACAAACTTTCTGGAAACATATCAACAACACATCCCCTTCAATTAAATTCACTATAGAATCAGAACAAGAACAAAAAATGGCATTCTTAGATGTTCTTGTGATAAGTCTCCATCATGGCAAAATCAAAACTACAGTTTACTGAAAACCCATACATACAGGAAAATACCTAGCCTATACATCCAATCACACCAGAAACACAAAACATGGAATTATACTTTTACTATGGAACAGAGCAAAAGAAGTTTGTTCGGAAACCAGTGATTTGGAAAAAGAAAAGATCTATATAGAACAAACTCCTATGAAAAATGGTTATCCATCAGCTATTATTAAGAAAACCTTAAATAGACACCAAAAAGAACTGTCAAAAGAAAAAACAATTATTGGTACTGTAGTATACCCATACATTCCAAATTATAGCCGATAAATTAAGGAAAATCTGCAATCAGTACAACAGCTTTCCAGAGCCATGCCACACTACGAGGAATTCTAATATCTACAAAGCCTAAACTTGAAATGCTGAAAAGAAAAAACTGCTTCTATGAAATACCATGTGAGTGTGGAAGAACATATATTGGTGAGACCAGTCGCCCCATTGAAAAGTGTATGCAAAAACACAAACTGATGATCAGAAGAGAGAAAACTGATGTTTCTAAGGTAGCAGATCATGTTATGTGCCAATGAACATATGTTCAGTTGGGAAAATACAATAATATTGGATAGAGAGAAAAGATACAAAGAAGAAAATTTAAAGAAGCTGCTCAACAATGGCAGACGGACTCATAAGCCAACCTAGTGTGACTATATATAATTTATGAAACCACTAATCAACTTTGCTCTTAGGAAAAAGTGGAGAAATTAGGAGGAATCTCATAGATAAGTATATGAAATGTCTACTTACTGGTGCCTTTGGTAGGATGGCTCATTTGATTAGAGCATTACCTTAAAATTCAATACTCAAGAATCTAAGGATCCAAGTTCGAATTCCATACTAGTACTGGTCACTGGTCAGATCAGCAACACCTGAAGAAGAGGGGAGAATAATACCTCTCAAAACGTGCATATACTAACCTGTTTGATATGCTATTACTAACAGTTGAATGTATTTGGAATATTTAAATAAAAGTTAAATTTTTCTAAAGACATTTAATACTCATATTAGATGATGGAAAAGGTCCAGTATAAAAATACAACTAAAACACCATCACCACGAACCGATGTTAGCAGAAATTTATCGCAGAACAAAACAAGTACTCTAGTACTTAAAAGAATTTAAAAATTTAATTATATAATCTACATTTTGGTTTAAATAAATATATTAAAAATAAGATAATTAAAAAAATGTCTGTTTTTAAATTTAAGCTTGCATTTTGAAATGATGATATGATTTAAAAAACAAGGTAAATATACAATTAATTAAATAATAATGTTGTTTGGAAAATTCAGTCAATTAAATAATTATAATTTTTTTGAAAATTCATGTAATTTAGAATAAAGTTAAGCATTGTAAGATGTTATCAAAAGTGTTATAAATAAGAGGTCAAAAGTAAGATCAAAAGTATATATAATCAGATTTTTTTGATATTAATCGTGTGGATTTTTGCTTTTTTCAAGCTTCATTGAAGCGCCCATTAGGATAACTGAATAAAAAAGAGACACAAATTTCCAGCTATCTGAAGTCTAACATGGATCCACTGATGAATCTGACAAAGTTATTTTGAATGAATCTATTCAAAATGAAAGTACGAAAAATGCCTAAACCTCAAATAATTTTAAGGATGGGAAACTGATAAAGGACAGTATAGTAACTTGTAAAGAAAGAAACATGATTATAAATGGAATCAGTTTATGCATGCCATCAAAGGAGAACTATTAACTCTCATAAAAAGTTCTCACAATGATTAAAGAGAGAATCTCGACTATAAAACTTTACGTTATATAAATTAAAAAAAAAATATTGATTAGACTGATATAGACAATTTTAAGTTTTATTTTTGTTTATATATTATTTAATTGATTGATTACAGGAAAAAGCAAATGTTTTGTTAAGAAAAAAATTAGCATTTGCTGTTTAACAATTACACATATTTTAGTTATGTTTAAAGCAGCAAAAATACAAAATTCACATAATTTTTTCTGTTATTATATATATAATTAGTTAAAATTGTATATCCTTTCAAAAAAAAAAAAAAAAAAAAGAGAATAGGTTTTCTTTTCATGTGGAAATTGTCAGAAACAGTTCAATATTCATTCTAAACATGTGAAATGTGCACATGTGTAAAATATTTAACATATTGTGGCCAAGTATTAGAAATAATGAGTGGTAGTAAAATTAGTAGAGTTTTAAGTTAAACTAAAGATTTGCTTTAAATTTGATCGAGTCCACTTGTATGTAAATAACCTTCGCACTAATGCCTGAGAATTAGGTTCCATGTATTTTAGAATACTATATCACTGTTGAATGATTAAAATACACTATCTATATAGTGCATTTATTCAACTGTTTTGGTTTGGAAATTCAATATTGAATTCAAAAGGGTCCATCTCATGTAGTTAAGTAGGGTTATTGTTAAATTAGAGTTCGGATTCAAAAGGATCATTTCAGTTAATGAAGTTATTATTAAATCAGGATTTGGATCTAAAGTGACAACTCCCTAGAATTATTGAAACAGTAAGATTCGTATTCGAATCTTAAGTTTCACCTTTTTCTGTCGTCTTTCACTGACCGGTCTATCCCGCCCAAATTTAAACTTTTTGGTATCGAATTGTGTGTGTAGCAATATTAAAAATGTATAAAAATATGTAGAATTCAGCATAAACACACACACATTTCGATCTCAAATTAAAGGCAATAAATAGGGATAAAATAGTATAATTTAGATTTCTTTTAGTTATATAATTTTGTATAATTTTAATCATTTATTTTGGATAAGTTCGTATTTATTGCTTTGTTTAAATTTCATTTAATAATAATTCTAAAAAATTTGATGTAATATTTAATTAAAAGTTAAAATAATCTTATGTTCCCTTTTTGTCTTTGAAATTTAAAAGCATCGGTCAGTGATAGATAATAGATTAATTAAAGAAAAATTCCCCAAAATGTAATTAGTAAATGTAAAATGTAAACAATAGAACGGTGGCTTTCTTTAATTAAAAAAACCCAACAAAATGCATTGATTATCCTCAGGGCAGATTAAGTAGAACCTAAAAATACCTTAACAAAAATGTGAAAGATCAAGATAAAAAAAGAGGCCATCTGAGACTTGCTGGAGACATTCACTTAAACTTTAGCTTTGCTCTCGATCACTGAGATTCTCGAAAATATAAAAATAATTTGTTCCTGCCAAGGTATGACCGAGTAAAGCACCTAGATTATTCTCCATCGGGAGATGGCCTATCGGATGCCGAACTTTCCATTGCCCGTCATAAATTCACCATGAAGATCTGCTTGCCTGAAATGAATGAGAAAACTGCTGCTGCCATGAAAGTAAATGAACTATCTAAATACAAGAAAGAATTGCCACTCGTGAACTTTTTGCTGCTAAATTAATGGAATCAGAAAACTTCTTATAAAACAGGTACCTGTCTGTGTTCAAACTCTAGAGTACTCTAATAACATGCTATAGCTATTCTTCATAATACTTATCTAAATTATAAAATGTAAAACTATCATTTGTATAACTAAAATTGAATAATTAACCTAATGTGTAAATTTCTCTAATAATCGAGCTTACCTCATTCTATCTTTCTTGGGTGCGTATTTCTAAAATCTACATTTTATCTATATTTATTATTTAATTATTGCATGCTAATAATTGTCTCAATGTTCAAAGTTTAAATCTATGATCGCTTGAAATAGTTGCGTTTCAGATTTCATTAACATTACTTTCATAAATAATTTAATTTTCATATAAACCGACACACATTCAATGCTTCATTTATTGTAATGCAGGGGGGTCTACAACTTCCAAAATGGCTGGCATATTAGTTGCAATCATTCCCAGTTTAGATATGTTTTGTATATATTAAATCTTAATGAATAATTCCATCAAATTACATTTCTTTGAGAGTCGCCAACGTTCTTTAGTAAATGTTGATAATGTAGGGCCGAGTCAGAAATCTATTTAAATCTCATCATAATCGTTTGTACAGTATACATGTGTTACGTTTTAGAGACGCGATGACCCATTCTGCCGTGAAATTTCCGGATTCTTCAGGATTGAAATTAACCCCAGTCATCCTACACAAGCGGGCATAATGGGTGCTCCCGTAGGACTTGACAACGTCATGCAGCCAGCCGGCAAAACTGCGACACGGACTGCTTGTTCTTGGTTATGCTTATGTGACACCTTACTTCGTCGGGCCGAGGCAGAAACCAGCCCGACATTCTTATAAACCCATTCGCGGCATTGCAGTTTCGTTGTACTGCCATTCCATATCGCCTTTCTAAAGCGTACCACGTGTTCCTTTACTTAATTTTATTATTCTATATATCACTCCGCCTCTGCATTATCTTCATAATTCACCCTCAAATAAATGTTTGCCCTTAGACATAAAATAAATATTTTAATTAAATAAGTAAAATTAAGAGCGTGCTAATAGCTCTAAACAAGCTTTTTTTTTTTTATTTATGATAAATGCTACTACAAGAGAAGGCATTCAAATCATTTTTATTTTAAATGGTTCCCATCCCCAGACCAGTTTCGACCTATGGGTCTCTTCAGTGAGGAGTTGGGACATTAGATCTAAAAAACCAACTCAAGCAAAGCATTTATCTAAAAGATAATTGTTAGAAGAAGATCTGAAACTTTTAGACATCTACATGTCTTTAAAGTCAGCTCTCCAACTGAAAAAATCATATGGGACTGAACTTAATTCAGATACTCCATATATTAGTTGGCTAAGCTCTTTAATTTAGCTAAAGCCACAACAGCAAAATAATAATAGTAATAGTAACAAGTCAGATGTCACATGACTTATATATAGCTTGCACTTACAAATATGTAAATGTCCCAACTCCTCACTGAAGAGACCCATAGGTCGAAACCGGTCTGGGGATGGGGACCATTTAAAATAAAAATGATTTGAATGCCTTCTCTTGTAGTAGCATTTATCATAAATAAAAAAAAAGCTTGTTTAGAGCTATTAGCACGCTCTTAATTTTACATATTTGTAAGTGCAAGCTATATATAAGTCATGTGACATCTGACTTGTTACTATTACTATAATTAAATAAATATATGTCCGCCGCTACTCTTAAATCTTACTTTAGACTCTTGCATTGCAAAGGTGTAAATTCCCCAAGGCATGCATTAGAAATACTTACTCGAGAATTTTAGGTAGCTAGATTACGCCCTCAAATAAATGAATTCCTTTTGTAAACAAATAAATAATGTATTCTTTAAAATATACTCATGTTGCAAATCCCGCTACTGAAGCTTTGAATCCCTAAAATATTATTAGTCAATGATTTTATTAAAATGTATTAATAAATAATTTTAAACTATATGTCTGCAGTTACGTTTCATTTATTCGATACCCATTCTATCTAATATTTCCTCGATTATGTAAATATGAATGTTTAATTAATATTAGTTTGATTATTGGCTAACTCGAGAATAAAATCATGAATCTCTTGCATACCCCTGACCACTGTGCCTAAGGAAATATTTACTAATGTCGCATCAGATGCGTTGTTTCTTGGAATGTATTGTGGAACCGATAAACTATGTTCGAACTCAGTACCATGGGTGGCTTCGCTACTCGATGGTGCTGCTGTTCTGTATGGTGGTTACGAGTCACACGTTTTCTGACCGTTACATTATTGTAAAGAAGATATATTGATTATAAGAATTCCATATTAAATATATATGTGTGACTATTATATGAAGATAAAGTTACGAATAAATATAGTGTTTGTGAAGGTCAACCATGCATAGGATTATATCCAGGATGTATTAAAGGCCATAGATTTACTCTAAGGCAAGTGTGCTTGATCATATAATCATGTTAGTATTATATTATGTAATTAAAAGATTAATATTTTGAAATCATTTAAGTTAAATCTTGGATACTTTATAAATAACCACAATCGTTTCTATATTTGTTTTCCAGCATGCATGTGAACTAAAAATTAAAAGATAGTGGAGAAATGGCTTATTAAAAACAATCATTATCATTAATTTATAATCATAAAACTAATCAAATAATTAAGAAAATTTTCATAAATTTTTATAATATAGTTGATAATATAAGCATATTTAGGATAAAGTAACATCTTGTGTGATAATTATGATACTTTATAAATAAATTATTGCTTTGTTATTTGTTTAAATAGTGTGTTAACTTCTATAAATTATATTTAATGTGGTCTGGTTTTTATATCCATTTTATCGAGAGTAGTTTATATTCTATGTGATTTGGCTAGGTATTGCACATAGTAATTATGTAGTGATCATCATCATTGCATATTAAAGAAATTATTTTCAAATATTATTAAAATATATAATAAATAATATGTGCCTATATATTTCCTGAAAGTATAGTAAGGTGATGCCCGAATTGATTAAATTAGATCAAATTACTGAATGTATATGTCTGGTCTGCATATTAATTCTATCATTGGGAGTAATCCATTTGTAAATTTTTGGACATAAAGTTATACAGTATATATAATTTTATATATAGAATTAATATGTGGAGCAGATACACACACACACACCATAGTTTGATCTAATTTAATTGACTTGAGCACTACATGTCTGATTTAAGGATATATGTGGGCCTATGTTCTTTTATTATATGTTTTAATAAGATTCAAAAATATTTTGTTTAGTATGAAATGATGATGATCACTGTGCAACCACTATTTGCTATACCTGCCAAATCACATAGAACATAAACTACCCTTGATAAAATGGTCATGGAATTAATATGCAAAACAACCAAACATATAAAGAAGTTAACAAACTATTTAAACAAATAACAATTCATTTACAAAATATTGTAATTATCACATAAGCTGTAATGTTTTTAATCATAAACAGACTTACATTATTAACTATATTAAGAATTTTTGAAAATGTTCTTATAATTTGATTACCTTTATGATTATAATTTAATGGTAATGATTGCTTTAATAAGTAATTTCTCCATTATCTTTTAACTTTGAGTTCACATGCATGCAGGACAAAATGAAATGTTTGTAGTTATTTATAAAGCATCCAAGATTTAACTTAATTGATTTCAAAACATTAATCTTTTAATTACATATTATAATAGTAACATAATAACATGACCAAGCATGCTTGCCTGAACTTTTATACACTTTGGATATAATCCTAGACATGGTTGATCCTCACAAATATCTAGTATGGAATTATTATAATCAATATATTTTTCTTAAAATGATAATTCTAAGAATGACCACTTTATTTTCAAATCCTGATTTAATAATAACTCAGTTAACTGAAGTGATTCTTTTAGATCCAACCTCTAATTTAATAATAATTTTACTTAATTATATGAGATGGTCCCTTTAAATACAATCTCGAATTTACAAAACAAAATTATGAATACATTTTTTTATAGATATAGTATATTTTAATCATTCAACAGTGAACTAGCAACTGTATTTATATTGTAAGTTCTAACACACAAAATCTAATTCATGCTAAATATTATTTACATACAAATAGATTCAATTGAATTTCTAAATAACTCTTTAGTTTAACTTAAAACTACTAATACCACTCATTTCTAACACTTGGATATTTCACTTTAAATATTTTACATATGTGGATATTTTGTGTGTTTAAAGTGAATATTGCACCATTGATTATTTTATCTTACTTTACATAATTTGCTGACAATTTCAACATGAAAAAAAAAATTTTTTTTTTTTTGAAAGGAAATAAAATTTTTACTAAGTATATATTAAACTGGATGCGTTCTCTGCTTCAAAAGTCAACTATTTTGAAATCCAAGAAGGAAATAGTATACTTATAGGGGTTTGCAAAGAAAAGGGAAAATTTTGTTATTTAAAACCTTGTATATATTTTTTTTTTTTGAAGAGTGCGTACCATTATAAGTAGATATATAGTACACTTAACCGATTATATTTTGAAATCGCAAAGAATTGCTTTGAAAATATTTTGATTAAGATATATATATATATTTGTTTTAAACTATTGTGATTAAAACAAATGGAAATTTTATTCTAAAAGCAGAGACTGGTTTTAAAGTGGTGATATTTCAATCTGAAAGTTTGGATGTGAGGGTTTTCTAATTAATTAAGATTTAAGTGGTGTTTTAAAAAAAAAGAAAAAAAAAAAAGGAAAAGAGAAGAAAGAAAATAGCCCTGGTTAGATTTTTAATTAAAATCTGGTGGGAGATATAGAATAGGATATAAAAGCACTTTTTTTTAAAAAAAAAAAAAATAAAAAGGGGAGGTCATTCAGTTTTTTTTTTGGATAGACTAATTGCTAAAAAAACCTTTAAAAAAAAAAAGATCATTTGGTTGTTATAGACATTTCGACTCTCAAACCGATTTCCCATAAAAAAGTGCATATGCTTATTACTGGAGCTAGCAATTACTAATTTCCAATGCAGAAACTACCAGCCTTGTAGAAAAATATCAAAGGTATGCCATGTTAAAAACCATTATAAAATGAACCTCAAAGCTCTAAAGTTGTTTCATCATTAACATGTACTAATTTAAAAGCTCAAAACTGATCCGGAAATTTGCCTTCATTCTCCATGACCATCTTCCTGGGCATCAAAAAAAAAAATAAAAAAAATAAAGGAAAATAACAGCAGTGTACATTTGCTGGAACTGAATGTTGCACATGCTGTTGGAACAAAACACAAGGGAAAATCAAAGCCTCGAAAGTAACCTAACGTTATTATCGTAATCAGGGCTTAAGTCTCTAAGCTTGCTATTTAAAGAAAAACGAACATATGATAGATTTATTTGTATAAATTGAGTTATTTTAGTTGACTTGTAAATTTTTTATTATTATGGGTATTTATTATTATGACCTATGAATTGTAAATAATTAATTCAAGATTTTATTTCTATCACTTTGTCAGAGAGTGTATTGAAAGTTGGTATTTTGTCCTCATTTTTTATTATTATTACTTGTTGTTAAAGGCTTTGGCAGATAACAGTAGTTTTTCTTTTATCTCACCTGTCCCATTTTGTTTGAAATCAGTTTAGTTTAACACGTGTCTGCATTTCCGGTAGACTGACTCTTTTGGCTGGCAGTTTATTGATTATGATTTAATTCTGTTTTCTTTTGTGCCATGGTGACATTTTTTTTTTTATATTATTATATTTAATATTATGTAAATCGTAATCTTTTCTATTTATTTGTGTGGAGGTAACCTTAAGGCCATATAATAAACATGAGGTCTTATGCGTGTTTAAGGAGCATAGGACATTCTTCTGTTTATTCCGGTCTTTTCCGGGGTTAAGGAGTGATTGCCCCACACCGTTTATTAACTTCCATTCAAGGTAGCCTTTACTGAAAATCTCTTAACAAGTGGATATATAACTGATACTCATATGGTATGTAACAAATGGGAATAGGTCCCTAAAGATGACGGAAATAGAAACGAAAGGAGAATGGGATTTGTGTAGGTAAATCGTTGGCTAGAAGGTCATGACAATTCCTTATAACTTTAGGGGAGAAAACAAAATTATCTGCTGAGGTTTTTGATATGCCATTATCTTCACTTGCATTCTCAGACAAATAAGGTTAAGGAAATTGGGTGAAACTTTTTTTTTTTATGATTAATAATGGATTTGAATTTACTAAATCTAAAAATTATCAATAATTATTTTTTTTTTTTGTCTGATGTTTGTTTCTGTGAACTGTCTCTCAATTGTCTGGATAATATTTAAGATCACTTTCTCGCCCTGTGCCTAGGTGGTGGCATTTACATTGGACCGTTCATCATCATTTAAATTCTGAGTCAGGCATAAATCAAATTTTTCACATCAACAGTGGCCTAGTGGCACCCTTGGTGACAAGAGGTGTGAGTATCCGATACAACTGAAAGATTTTAACATTGCTAACATGTGTGCTTCAAATTGTAAAACCCATGTGAAATTTTGTTCAGACAGTTGAGAAATATTTCAGGGGTGGCGCAAAATTTAGTATTAGGTTCAGTATGCTAGTTGGAATGTGTGTTGATGGAGCAGTTTGGAGTAGGGATTTGTATTTTAATATAAAGAGATAAATAAATAATAAAATATGTTTTTTTTTTTGATTTTCTAAGAATTTGAACGAAAGGAGGAAAATAAGGGAATAATTTTCCAAAGTTAAAAAGTTGGATACTCTTGTTTTTGAAAATGGAATTCAGTGAAGGAAATGGTAGCGGAGTATTCGAAGAAGAAAGTCCCATTTCTTTCAAAAATCCCCAAGGAGTAGAAGGGGAAAAGGTAGTGACAAAGATACAGGTGATGATGATGATAGATATAATGAAAGAAAATAGAGAAATGAAATGAAGTTGGCAGACAATGATGAAAGAAATACGACAAGAGTTACTGAAAGTTGAGCTAAACCAATAAGAAACAAAACAAAATCAGCAGGCAATGTGGGAAGAGTTTAAAGCCAAAATGATAAAGGAAATGAAAGGAATGAGGCAAGAAACCATGGAAAAAAATCAAGAGAAAAATCAGGAGGCCATAGAACCATAGAGAAAAATTTGTCTAAAGAAATTCGAGAAGTAGAGAAGGAAGTTAAAAATGATAAAAGAAAATGTGAGTGAAGTTAGAGGAGTTAAAACCAGACAGCATTAGGATAAAATAACACAAGAGCAGTTAGAGGTACTAAAGGACAGGAGGATACAGAAGGAAATAGAAAAGGGCATAGATAATATGGTAGGGCAGTTATAGCATGCATATCAAAACTTAGAAAAGTGTAGAGATAATTCAAAAACCAGAAATAGAGCAAATATGTGCTGAGATAACAAGGAGTCTAGAGTAGAATAGCAGAGATAGAAAATAAACATCGGTACTCCACTACTGAAATCAAACAGTATGGAAGAAGTTCAATAGAAAATGAACATAGGGATTTAAGGAATAGACAGGATGGACCAATTACCCAGTTTTTGGAAAAGCAATTTCTGATCGAAACAGTTAAAGCAGAGATGGGGGAAAGCCCAAAGCTTTGCTAGTTTTTTTCGATTTCAGAACTGGCAAGAAAAAGAAGGTCACCATTAGCTAACTCAGGGAAACAACTTCGGATTGATGGCATACTGTATGGACAAAATCCCAAATCTTTGATGAATATAGATATGCAATTTTAAGTATGTTTTGGAGAGCAACAAGGCAAGATGGGATACTCTGCAGCAGTGGTCTTCAACCTTTTCATACCTGTGGACCGGCAAAAATAAGGATAGGGTTTTGCGGGCCAGCAAAAATAAAGATAAGGTTTTGCGAACCGGCAGAAATCTATAGATAACTGCTTAACCTTAAATGAGCATAATTGTTGTAATTGACCAAAACAACGCACTTGTTACTGTGTATAGTAATAGTGTTGCTTACCATCACATGTTGAACACTCTTTCTTGAGTTGTGCAGTCATACTGTTACAGAAAACAGTACAATAACAATCGTTCTCATTAATGTGCCTGCATTGCTGCATTTATTATTTCATTGTTAAATCAAGTAAGAATAAAATGTTATTCACCTGAATGTTGGGAAATGCATGTTAATGATTATGATATATATCTGCATTTAATGTTAAATATACAAGATGAAGTTATATATATATGGAGTTTGTATAATAAAAAACTTTTTTTTTTTAATTTTGAATTTTTTTAGAAAAATAATAAAAAATTTAATTCTACCTCCTCCCCCCCTATAAACATCTGCGATAACTAGAAAAACATATTAATTTATGTATGATTGATTAGATTTTGTTTTCGTTCTGTTTCTTTTTTTTTAATTGGATAAAAATGAGATGAAAAAATAAATAAAAATTGTTTTATCATTAAAGTTTAAACTCTTATTATTTTGTTATTACAAACTTTCCTGCCAGTCTACCTCAGTCCGGCAGAAAACTTCTGTGGCCCGACCCTGGTCCGCGGACCAAGGGTTGAAGATCACTGTCAATGGTCTTCAATCTTTTCACACCTGCAGGCCAACAAAAATAAGGATAAGATTTCACGGACCGGCAGAAGTCTACAGATAAATTTTCTTAAAGATTTAAACTGCTTAGTCTTAGATGAGCATAATTGTTATAACTGACCAAAACAACACACTAGTTACTGTGTATTATAATGGTGTTGCTTACCTTCACATGCTGAACACTCTTTCTCGAGTTGTCCAGTCATACTGCTACAGAAAACAATATGTTCTCATTAATGTGCCTGCATTGCTACGTTTATTATTTCATTGTTAAAACATGCAAAAATAAAATGTTATTTATTTGAATGTTGAGAAATATCACAGCTAGTGTAATTATGTGACAATGATTATGATAAATGTAATACTGTATTTAATGTTAAATATACAAGATGAAGTTATATATATATGGAGTTTGTACAATAAAAAACTTTCCTTTTTTTTTAAATTTTGAATCTGGTGGTTATTTTAATCTCATTTTTACCCAATTAAAAAAAAGAAACAGAACAAAAAGTTGGTCTGGTAAAGTGTCACATAGAAATAAAACAATTATTATAAAGATATCATTTTGCTAAAAAAAAGAAAAGATAATAGATTTACATTGAAGAGAAATCATCATCAAAGATCTTCTCCATTTTGTGAAGTTTACAATTTCAAAAAGAAATGTCACACACAAAATAAAAAGATGATACAAATACAATAAAATTTTTTGCTATATGTGACCAATAAATGAGCTGACGCAACACAGAAATGCCTGCTAGGTATAGAAATTGATGTGTAAGGAATGGTACAGTTATTATGAGACACTTTGTCTTTTAAAGATTGCATTTTCAGATAAATTCCTTTGATTATTATTTAGTAATTCTAGTATTATCTAATAATTTAAATAAAATTTTGATTTATAATTAATTTTATTTAAGCAATTGCAATGAAAAAATAAATAAAAATTGTTTATATTAATTAAAATTTAAAATCATATTATTTTGTTATTACAAACTTTCTGCGGACTGGCGCCAGTCCGCGGACTAAGGGTTGAAGACCACTGTTCTAAACTATATATTCTGTAGTAATATATTATCTATATGAGTCACATGAATTCATTAATCATCTGATTACATGTTATTTTCTTAACTATATGATTTGAAATGTATGTTTTTCATCTTTCCCCTCTCTCTTTTTGTAGAAAATTTATTTCGAGGCATTTGCTTTTTGATATTTTCATTTATATTTAATATTATTGTTATTTCTTTTAATATTTATAATTAGATCTTTGAAATATATATACTTATTTTCAGAATTAATATTAAACTGTATGATTTAAAAATGAAATATATACAAATACACTATTCATAATTGCAAATGTATATCACATCTTCTAAATCAATACAAGTCATTTTTGAACTTAATTTATAATAAACATGATATTGATATGTAGTTGTATGTAATTTCAAGACTAAAGTTGTAAACTAATAATAAAGTATTAAAATGATTTTTTATTATGAAAAGATTTAAAATTATAAATTAATATTGGGTGGAAATTCTTATCTTATGATGTAATATAATGTCAACTTCTTTTATATCTTAATTGAAATAGAAAGACAAAAGTTGCAGTCTTTACAAGCTACTTGTTACACATTTGAACATATTGGAAATATTTTCTGGTACCCAAGTTAGATAGTATTTTGAAGATGTTGAAACACTAAATGTGAAGTCTGAAATGATGTTTTTTTGTCAAGGGTTTTTTTTTTATGACTTGGAGGGGGAGGGGAGATATTTTTACAAATTCCAGTATTTTAAGATTTTAATTAAATTCTATTAATAATTTTTCATTACTATTATAATTATTGCTAATGCTGCTATTTATTTTGGTTATTTGATAAATTATTTTTTTAATTTTTTATTGTTAGGCTTCTAACAGTCCTAATATTCTGGGAGCTCAACCTCCAATTTTAATGCCACCTCCTCCATTCGTAAGTAGGATTAAAAAAAAATTTTTTTTAGTATAATAATGAATGTACACAATTAGAATAAGATTAATTATTAAAAATATTTTGAATTAATTATTGCTATTAAAATAATTTTTAATTATATGTTTGTATAAGTTTAAATAAATTAATTTTGATATATTATTTTTTAAAGAACATTAAACTCTGTTTAACTTCACAGTGTGTTGTTATATTATCATGAATAATTGAGTCTAATGCTACTCACCTGTTTTGAGATCAATCATGTATCTTCAGGATAATTTTTAAAGTGTTTTCTTTATGCACTTGTTTAAATAAGTATATTTTCTTTCTCAAAACATTTAACACCTTTAAAATTCAATTACTTCTTTGTTAATATATTTGGCTAGTTATTTCATTCATTATATTGTAATTTACTAAATCAATAAATAACTATTCTCTTCTTGTCTTTTAAAAAAAGCCATTAATTTCAATGTATAAAAAATTCTCAACATACTCATTTTCTTTATAAATCTTGTTTATTTTATGAAATCAGACTTTTTTTTCATACCCATATATGTAGTATATTTCCTTTTTCATTTATATTTTGATTATCTATTGTTGAAATATAGATGAAAATATATAATAATATACTGTTCATATGAATATGTAAAAAAAGTTTGATTTATAAAATAGATTTATAATAAAATTGAATATGTGGAGGATTACTTATATATTTATTTACTATTTATTTGCAAATTAGTGTTTCTGAAACTTTTTATTTATTATATATCAGTTTTTTTTTTTTTAAAAGTAGAATATACATAATATAATATAATATAATATGCCAAAGCACGAAATCATTGGTCTGAGGTTTGGGGTTTTGTCTTCTGATAGAGATATTTTAAATGCTTTCTTTTACTAGCATTTATCAATAAAACTTGTTAAACTTTTTATTTATTATATATCAGTTTTTTTCTTTTAAAAGTAGAATATACATAATATAATATAATATAATATGCTAAATCACGAAACCATTGGTCTGAGGTTTGGGGTTTTGTCTTCTGATAGAGATATTTTAAATGCTTTCTCTTGCTAGCATTTATCAATAAAATTTGTTAGAACAATTAACAAAGCTTTTTATTTATTTTATTATTGGAATATACCTATTTAAAACAGGCAAAACTCTCTATATGAATTGCCATTCCTTACAAGCCAGAGCAATCAATGGATGTCAGAAGGCTTGTGCATAAAATCCCCATCTAGTGCCTACTCATCCAATATCCTCAGGCTAGTTTCTGGCTTGTGGCCTTCGTAACTGAGTGGCAATACATATAGAGAGTTTTACCTGTTCTAAATATTTATGAGCAAGCATAAGAAATGGTCATCATATGTAGAATATACCTCTTTGTATAAAAACATGGTAAGCAGTTCTCTTTATATTAGAAAATATATACATTTAAAAAAAACACCTAAACTAATATAGACATGAGTATGTTAAGTTTGTTAGCTTGTAAAAAATTCATTGATAGTAAATAATAATGAAGAAATATCAAATAAAAATTTTTTAAATTGAAAAAAGAAGTCTACAATAGCAGTTTAACTGTAGAACACTGATGGAGAATGAATCTAGTCTAGACAGCCATTGAAGGGTGAGAGCTTAAGCAATTTTCTCTTTTTTATTTTTGAAAAACTTTGCAGCTAACATTAAATAAATATCTATTTACTGACCAATGAATGATTAAATTATCTGCAAGGTGGTTGCCTGAAAGAAAATCCTATTTTTGGTAAGTACTTGAAATTTTTTTCCAAGTTTTATCTGGTCTGAATTTAACCTCAGATTGTAACCATTACAAAAGAATTCATTGATGGCTGCCTATGAAATCATTTTTTGAAAGATATAAAAGACCAAAAAGACCTTAGGCTATCAGTGAGATGAGTAATAAAATGATAGAAAAGAAGTTGGGAAATATAAATACTCATGATGTAAGTAAAACTATGTAAATTCAAATAATTGTATTATGTAGAGCTAAGAATATATAATCTTATTCATGGAGCAATTAAGTTCTGAATGTGCAATCATAATAATGGTGTAGTAATTGGTTAAAATTGGGACATTTTTAAATCTAATTAATTGATCAGAAAAAGTTTACTAAAGTATCTATAGAATCTGACTTGTGAATTATTTTTATGGGCATGCTTTCTGACTTTGTTATTTCATGAATAAGATTATATATTCTTAGTGTTACATATTTAATAGCTATAATATATTTACATGTGTATTAAAATTATTTGAATTTACATTTTGATTATTTAAACTATAAGCTGATTTGATAAGTACATTATAAAGATCCTCACTAATATAAAGTTTCTCTTCTTTCAAATGTCAGTGTTTGGTTTATTTATCATATAACAGTGTGATGATTGGGTAAAAGTATTTCTTTTATGTAACTCATAAATTAGCATTAACACAAGATAATGGGCATTATTTATATGTTTATTAAAACAACTTTGTAGAATCTGACTTATGCAGTCACATTTTCAGTTTTAATTTGCTCTATGAATAAAATTTAAAACTATGTATAGACAATTCAACAGTGAAAATAAACAGGATGTATTGAAAACCTGGGAAAAATATATAGATGATTTGTATGATGAGAAATAATAAATCATTATTTTTGTTAATCAAAAATAAAGTCTGGCAGATAAGACTGAAATAGGTTGTATAATTATGATTCTATTAGAAAAAGACTTAAACAATATAATAGGAGGATTTTAGAATAATTAGTTTATTTTCTGATACTGCTGAGTTTTAATTGAAAATCTTTGAAAAGATTAGGCATATTACTATTCAATGCGTAGTTTTAGATTTATAAAGGGGAAGGAACAACAACAACAACAAAAATAGAATGATAAGGACAATTATTGAAAGAGTTGGTAATGCTACACTTAAATGCTTCCAACCACTGGTGGCACTGGGCATCTTTCTCTTCCATCTCCTGCATTTCTCCTACTTTTTTCGCTAGTTCTGCATTATTTTCTTGAACACCATCTAAACCTAAAGACAGCTGCTTCATTTTCTACGACAACTTAGTTTCAACATCTCTAATTTCCCTTTCTAGGATTGCTTGCATATTGCTCATACCCTCTCTGATTCCTATATCTATTCTATCTTTCATATTATCTATATCATCTTTGGTTGCCATATTATCTATCCTTGTTTCTAAGCTATCCATATTCCTGTTTAAGGTTTCTATCCCTTAGTAACCATATCAGCCTTTAATTGGTTCATACTTTCATTTATACTCTCCATTTTATTGTTCATATCAATTTTCAAACTTGTTTCCATAGTTTCCAGTTTGTTATTCAGATCAGTTTTCAAACTTATTTCCATAGTTTCCAGTTTGCTATTCATATCAGTTTTCAAACTGCTCTTATTTTCACCCATTCTTGCTTCCATGGTTTCCAATTTGCCATCCATAAGGGCTCCCATGCTATTTATAATCACCTGATATAATTGCTCCATTGTCATCCCATTACCCGCGGTATGAGCTATTTCAACTCGGAGTGATTGATTCATATCATCTTGAAGTGTTGCATGAGTTTGAGGTGTGGTCTGAGGCGTGTACCTGTGGAAGGTTTCTAACTTCGGGTACAAACTCCCCAGGTGTTTGATCATACTCAAACCCTCCCTCAAAATTATTATTAATACCTCCTTTCTCCTTATCACTAGTACTCATTTTTTTATTGGATAGTTGTCTCCCACTTCTAAGTATCATTTGCTTAAAAAAATTTTTTTTTTCTATTAGTTGAATATAAAGTTTTTTTTTCCCCTTTGAATGTCAATATAAATATGTCATAGGACCTACTGCTATCTCGTTGCCATTTAATGTTTACCTAGCTCATTTCTGCTTATGCTTTTATCGTATAGATATTATTCTAATTTAATCTCTTTTTTTTTTAATGCCTATTTTTTTATTAGTCCACGTTTTATATGCCTATTTATTCTATTTTAGTTTCTTTTCATTGGTCTATTAATTATTTATGGTCTGTTTATCATCTCCCACTCATCAGTTATCTTATACTAAATGTTTCATAACTGCACCACTCTTTATGGCTGGGTGTATCAATCTGTTGTCACATATTATAAATTCATCAGCGTTTTAGATGTATAGAGTTTCAGAGTTAAGCTAATTTCAAAAAACAAAACAAATTTTTTTTACATATCAGTCCATTGGCTGGACCTGCCTAGAAACTAGGAAGTAACATGTTAGGTCTACTGTTTTGAGCCCCTAAATTGACGGCACCAAGATGTTATGGTCCGGGCTTTCCACCATAAGATGGGGAACGCATCTAACTACTACGGTCAGAAGCAAAGTTATCATGTAGAGTGCTGCGAATGATGCGATGAAGTAACTACCCAATGGTCATATCCATCTTCAATGGGCTAGCTCTTGATTTATTCATTAAATCTAGATATAATTTAGCTAGTTCATCTATCTCTCACTCTTCTTTTGGATTCCATTACACTTTAGTATTCAAGCTCAAGGAGAATATCGCCTTTGGCTCTCTTCAATTTACTTAAAGTAATAACTCAGTTTTAATGACCTAAAACACATCCAACCCCATTATGGTGTTAGGTGTTGTGATGCTCTGTATGTTGTATGTGCTTATGCATATGCTTAAACAATTAAATTAAAGAGTGGATGTATGGATGAGTTTGATAAACCAGAGACCAAATTTATTTTTAAAACAAAATTTATTAACAATTTTATTATTAACAGAAAAAAAAAAGAAGATAATATTGTCTACATAGCAAAAGGTGTGTTTAGATGTGTCTCACATGCATTTCTACCATGTTGAAAATCAAAATATTCATTAAACCAATCTATTACCTAAGGTAGACAAGTACTCCCTATATACAAAAGTAATAAGACTAGCTAAAATACATAAATAAAATGCAATAAACCAAAAAAAAAAAGATTTTTTTCTTTATCAAGAAGTAAGACAGCGAAATTCAATAACTATTTACAAAGTTTCAGTTCACGATACACATTAGTTCCACAATCTGCTTTCTGCTGGAAAAATCTTCCCTAATTTAACAGAAAAGAGACATTTATACAAGAGCATTAGTCTAACACACTGAAGAATTAAATAAAACAATTGTTAGTTGAACATAAACAAATAAACAAGCACATCAATTCTATCTTGTCTTAATTGATTGCAAATTAATATGGAAGAGTCAAAAAAAAATTCTTAACTTCAACCATATTACATGATGAAGATAATGGTAATGAGCAATCATTGAATTGCTATGGAGGGCATCAGTCTAAATTTTATTTACAAAGAAAATAAAAATAAGCTCCTTTTTAATTTGGTAAATCTTCACCCCCACATTTCTTTGCTTCTCTCATAATGAACTTTCCAGATTGTAAAACACACTAAAGATTTCAAATATTGGAATAATAATAAGATAATTCTACAAAAAAAAAAATAAATAAATAAAAAAAATACATTATATATCATGATAACCTTGATCTTGTTTGAAACTCCTGAAGTAATGTTTATAATTTAAATGTCAAAGTCTTTATGGATGCAATCCATTCTGATGACTCTTCTACCATTTTCCGAATCCTTTGGTAACACTTGGATAAGGTCGCTTCCATTTTTTTTTGATATCAAAGATTAGGCATTTTGAGGCATTACTTATGGAGATGAGCTACAACATCATGTCCTCAGGTAGCTAAGATAGTCCCTGGTCCTACAACACATTTGTTTAGAAAGCACGCATAGTTCACTAATTACAGAAAAAGAATATAAATCTTCTTTAGCTTATGGTTGGTGTTGAACGATTTGTACGAATGAAAATCTTATTTTATTACTTCTTAGTGTGTGCTGGTTATATATATAGAATGTTCTTTTTTTTTTTTTAATTGCACAGTTTTCTGTTTTGGATTGTTGCTATCACATTATCTAAAAACAAAGCTTTTTGTTTTCTTTCCATTTCAGTTGATGATAACATTCTTATTTATCGAGTCGATAATATTTTTTTTAAAAAAATCTTCAGCACTTTAAAATCGTACGCCGATTGGATATTATTTTCAAGCACATCATCCATTTTATTCCCGTTCGAAAAGAAAAAAACCATTAGCCTTTTTTTAAGAAGCACGGACTTGAATTTTTGCTTGTCTTTTTATGTTCAAGCATGTTATCACTGTAGATACCCTTTGTTATGCAACCTATTAAATGTAGATATTATGTAACAAGATTATATAATAAATTTATGTAGTAGAATTCTGTTGTCACTTTCCAAAACTTGGTTGCTAAGACATTTACTTGATCCAAGATCATCACCACATCAACAAACTCAGTCTGTTTTCATGATGTCTACAGATTAATAAACAGGTCTTTTTTTTTTTTAAGATAAAGTTTCTTTTTATTAGAAAGGGGCATTGATTTTATTTCAATCCTACTTGGGTTTGGTACTTATTACACAAACTCCATGTGTGTGTTTGTTCACTTCTTAAAGTAAATATTAGGTATTCAACTCATTACTTTAACTCATGTTCTTCTTTTCGGTTTGTTTAGCCTGCTATGGTCAACATATAAGGGTGGGTTTGCCATGGATTTAGTAATTAACGTTCAAAAAACTCAATTTCTCTATCAGCCAGTGATGGAAGAAAAATTCTCAGCAACTTTCAGCTTGGATGGTTATTAACTTGAGAATGTAAGCCAATTTAGATACCTTGTTGTTTTATAAAATGGATTGGTGGACTTAAATGTTGAGATGCAGTACAGATTCCAATGTACTGCTGTTGCTTTTGACAAGTTCAAAGATAAATTATTTTATCATAGGGTAATAAATATTGTAACTAAATTAGTTATATATAAAGTTGCTATTTTATGCAATTGTATGAATATGAAGCTTGGACATTATATAAGAGCAATGTGAAGGCATTAAAAGTTTCATTTAAGGATGCTCAGTAAAATTTTAAAAATGCAATGGCAAGATTATAAACTCAATGTTCTTCAGCTTGCAAGGTGTAAAATACTATTGAGTCCACTATTGTAAAATCATATCTTCATTGTATTGGCCATACAAAATGAATGAACAATGGAAGACATCCAAAAAAACTTTTATGGTGAACTTGAATATGGTTTTCATAGGAGAAGTAGATCTGACTATATTATAAGGATTATTTCTAAGACATTTTAATAAAGTGCAATGCCAATTGGTTTCCATTAGGAAGAGAATAGAATACATTGGAGAGCTGCAATTAGACATGGTGTTGAAGTATTTCAGGAAGAAAAGTTTTCTGCTGAGGATACTAAAAGATATTTTAAAATTTCAACTAAACAGAAAGTTGGACCAACATATTCTATATGTGGATGTGTTTGTGGTTAATAGATTGATTTGTATAATTACCACAAAACTAATTTTTAGAGTAATTTTTTTTTCTCTCTTTCTTTTCTTTTTTTTAGGAGTTGGAATGGCCATATTCATTTTTGAGTGACTATTTGTCATCATTATCATTATTACCATCATTATCATCATCTGTACATCATTAATTTACTTTACTTTTTAATTCACAAGTTATACTCTCAAAATATAGTATTCCTATATACAAAAAGAAAAAGTGGAAGATCAAATGTGATGCATTGTAGAGTTTTTAAAATTTTATTTGTTAATCCTTAAAAATTAATGCATTCTGGAAAAAGTATTGTAAAATTTGGAACATGAAGATGATAGTAAAAACCTGGAGATTCTGGATTAAACTTGAAGATTTGATTTCCCTAAATGAAGATTGGAGCCTCTTCATCAAACTTACAAAATGTTCATTACTTTCAAAAATATTAATTCTAAACATTAATCTTCAAACCTGAACATCTTTGGTTTTATGAATAATGAAGTCATAATTGCTTGGAATTAATACTAAATAAAAAAGCTAAAGTTTTAATTTTTGCTTAAAATCATAAACATAATGCACTCTTTGAGTCAAATGAATCAGACAAATAATAAAAATCAACATTGTATTCAGATTTTATAAAAATATTGAGAAGAAAAATTTGCAAGAAAATAATCAGATCATAGTCGATAATAACTAAATGATTTTGAAATGAATAGTAATAATCAGCTTCTCAATAAGAAATAAGCTATGGGTTATTTCTTAAACAATAATGAAAATATCTCAAAATGTTTTGAAAAAATAAACATGGGTCTTATACTTGAGTTTTTCTGCTTATGTTAAACTTTTTAGGAGCATTAATTCACTATTAAAAATAAGATTAGAAGAAATTCATATCTCTCAACAGCTATTGCTTCATTAGCTAGCTGTTAAAAGATAAGTTCCAAAGACTTTTGTTTCTTTCTTTTGTGCTAATTATCAACCATACTTACATTCCTCTTTAAAATTGTTAACTATTTTCTTTATCTCTTATTCTTCACTGCTCTAATATCAATCCATTTCCTTTTAGTTTTTAATTTTTACATGTCCCAAAGATTTTTCTGTTTTTCTTTTATTCTAATTGTCAACTATATCTAAATTTCTATTTATGATCATTAACTAATTTTTCTCTTATTCTTCACTGTTCTAATATCAATCCATTTCTTTCCAGTTTGTAATTTTTTCCACTAACTTGTTCCAATTTTTTTATATTGTTATTATTCTTCTAATTTATCTTATTATTTTTTTTATGTTTTACATTTATAAGTTTACAACTTTTCATTCTTTTTTTTACTAATCATCTCAATATTGCATATAAAGTTAACTCCAAACAAAATATCTACCATACACTTTTATTAAATTCAACTTTATTTGTAATACTTTCTTGGAACTATTTGAGTCATTGCAGTTGTCATTATTTCCTTTCAACAACTAATAAACTTTCCAATTGATTAAATTTGTTCAATAATTTTTTATCCACCTATTACTTTTAATCTTTTAGCCATTGATTTAGTTTCGGACTTACTTAGTTTCAGATTTACTTATTTTCATCCTACATTTTTTTTTATACAAGTACCATATTGAATGCATATTTGTCTACTGTGTATGTAATTGAGATTTGAATTTGGGGCAGATGAATATATGAAAATTTTTTCTGGTGACAAGCAGAATTATAATTTTTTTTTTCTAAATAGATATCCTACAGCTGACCTAACTAGTTTATTAGTTCAGTATTGATTGGCAAATGGATAACTAGGTTTTATTAGCTAGAAGATTTCAAGTTAATCTTGGTTAGTTAGATATATACCAGTGTACATTTGTAATAACAACATAAGTGTAATAAATATGAGATTAGACTAGTTTTTGTTAGTATTATTTCTATTTAATATTTTGTAAGTCTCATTCTTACTATCTGCATCTACTGTCATATCATCAGTAAATTTTATGTAATGAATTTTCCTATTCTTTTTGCTGGTAATATTATTTTTATTAAGTAGTCTCTTAACAATTTAGTTAAATAAACATTAAGCAAAATGATGAGATAAACAGTATTTCTGTTTTAAATCAGTTTTTCTTCCTTCTAAAAATATTTCTTATACAAATTTTATAACTGTCATATTTCCTTCTAATTTATAGTTTTCAAAGGATCCATCAAGCAATCCATTTCACTTTTCCAAATTTATTCAAATTCAATAAAATAAAGATTAGATTTCATTTTTTATATATATTTCAACAATATTTTTTACCACATCATCACATCTCATGCCCCTCTACTTCTCAATCTAAACTATTTTTAAGGAATAACAAATTAAATCTAATGAAAATACATTTATTTCAGACCTTTAGTAACAAATTCACCTGCATTTAAGATTGAACTAATTTTTTTAAAATTCTTATCCTTCACTTATTAAGCTTTTTGCTAATGGGATTATAATTTTTGAAAGATACTGCCCACTGCACTGAATATCAAAAAGTACATTTTTCAAATTCTTTTCTCTTTTAATAATTGATATCCTTTGCCAGTCTTATAATTATATTTTTTAATATTTTATTTTTATTGCACAACTTATTTTGTCTATATTTATACATTTTTTTTTCTAGTTAATATAGATGTTTATATGTTTTTTTTCTAATTAATATAGATGACTTATTATTATTTTTATTATACAAATCATATATATTCTGCTTATCTTTCTACTACATTGACTTTGTTTTTCTAATATTCTATCATTTCTACCTTTAATTAATGCTTTATTTTTTTGACTGCTTTCCTATCCAAACTCTTAAAATTTCTTTAAAAATCCACGTCCTCTTTTTATTATCTAAATTTTTCCGTTTTGTGTATTAATTTGCTGTTTAGGCTCTATACATAGTATAAAATTTGTTCATTCATTACCTTACTATTTTATTGTATCATCTCAACGTGCATATTCTTTAACATTCCTTAAAATTTTGTTGCAAAATGTCCAGTTTTATTTGAATTTTAAAAAGATATATATATGAATATAAGTGTATCTTTATTTTAGTTGCAGCCACCTAGGTTACCACCTCCAGGTTTTATGCCTCCTGGTTCTGTGCCAGATATCAGCAAACCACCCCCAATGATGCCACCACCAGTTATTCCTCCTGGGGCTCCTCCTGTATTTCCCCCTGCTGTGCCACCTCCACATTACTCCATTCCTCCAATGGGGATTCCTACTCCTGGTAAGTTTATTTTTATTAGACATTTTGAAATCATTAGGACTCTTAATAATTGGCAATTTTTATTATATACTATTTATATATTTATATATGTGTGTTTGTATATTTCTGATTGAAATATTAAAAACAGCTGTATAGACAAATAATGATGTTTTTTTATTTTATTTTTTTATATATTTTCTTTAGTTAGTTTATGTAACAAGTTATTTATTTTTCTAGCATCGTATTTATTTGTAACAATCATTAGGAATCACATGCGCTGTATGAATTTTTTTACAACACTTGAGAAATACTCTTATTTTTCTAAATACAAAACAAAATCTTTGAAAAGATAAGATAAATCCAGCAGCTATGAGTTTGAGAGTAAGTAGTCTCTTGAAAGCGCTAAGCTCTATAATTTAATAGTTTTATATTTTAGTAAAGTTTTGCTTTTAAACATATATTTTCTAGCTTCATTATCTGTGCATACAGCGCATATATATATATATATAATCAAAACAATACCTATATATATTTGCTTATTCTTTTTATCTAAACATTTATATATAGGCAAATCTTAAGCATTTAGAAATGAGAGCATGATGGTCTTAGTTTTTGTGTTTCTTATTGTTTTTGTGTATATCTATAAAAAAATACTACAATTGAAACCTATATTGCTGACATTAAAATAAAACTACACCAATAAATAAAATAGAAACTATTAATAGGTAAAAAAAAAAGCTTGTCATATCTCTCTACAAATATATTATGAACTTTATTAAAGTTGAAATCTATTTTTAAAATTAAATGAAGTTTAATAATTTTTAATGTAATAAAGTAATCTGTTTTATTAAAAAGTGATTGGTGAGGTTAAATGCTTTATAAATTTATATTATGTACACGCACACATACACAAAGTGGTTCATATTTAAAAAAGTTATTTTACAAATAGCAGCATCCCATAAGAACATGATATTTTAAAATTTTGTTAATGTCATTCATATATATATTTTTTATAGTATATTATCCGTATGTGCTTCAAGATGTGAACTGAAGTTAAAACATTATAATTTATAAAGATTGCGTTATATAAATTTCGAAAGGTGTTGGGTGCACTACTTTATATCTGTTTTCAAAGATAAATCTTAGCATATAAATTGCTATTATTATTGATCACTCTACTAACTTGATGAATACTGCAATGAATCTCATTTAGCAATTAAATATTGTGTTAAGTAGTTACAAGTTATTATATTAAATACTTTTTAAACATTTAATGCTAAAGGATGCAAATGAGTGATTAAAACAAAATTCCATTTATTGGTAAATTTTTTTTCATGATCTGAATCCACTTCTATTAATAGCCAAAATATTTTATTTTCAATATTGTCATGCTTATTATTTGAATTATTATTTTTTATTTTTTTTTCTATTTTCTAGCTTTTTAATTTATTACTAACAACATTTGGGAATATCATCATGTTTCAATGATTATTGCTTTTGACTAAGTTGATAGTAAGCAGTTGTAGAGTGTTTCTACATCACCATGAATTATTTTTCATCAAATGAATCAATCAAGGAATAATCATATTTGCCTGTGATATCATTGAATTTGAATGAAATTATTTTTATGTGTTTTATTACATGTTATGTAAGTTGCTTTACCTTTTTTTTTATTTATAATCCCATTAGGAAACTTTTCCCAGAAATATTTATCACTTGGAATATCATCATCAATCTGAGCATTTTTCAGAATTTTTCACATTTTATTATGAGCAGAAACTTGTGGCCACTACTAATTATTAGAAGAAAGCAGCAATTGATCCAATTTGTCAAAGCGATTACAGGATGTTTATTTTTTATGTCAGACATTCTCAAGCAAAAAAATGTGATTTAAAGCATCTAAAACATACTACCAGTCTTTCTCTGATATCTGAGTCACATGAAAAATAATTCAATAATAAAATATAAGCACAAAGTTTTTAGTGCAGATACTATTCTGAATTCAAGATCTGCAATTTTCTTCATGAAGTTTTAATTTCTCAAAACATGTTCATCAAGTTTTATTGAGTTATATGTAATACAATCCACAGCTACTGACTTTGTATCTTTATAGATAGAGAATATCTTATGATCAAATTGACTAAATTTTTTTTTTCAGTTATTTCCTAGTCTTCAATTGATAGGTAAACAATTGCAAAGATGAACTTTTATCAGTAGTTAGGTAATGAATTTTATTGATTCACTGAGATTTCACATGAGATAGTGTACAAATAAAATTTATGTGTCTGGATCAGTCAATTATACTTTATTAATCAGCCTACCTGATAATGCATCTCAATTGGAATAATGTTTTTCCTAGATAAATTTATATATAGGAAAAAAATTGATTCTCTCTTTCTTATAATTTTTAAAGAAAAAACATTCCCTATTATAATCATGAAACTCATTTTTTCACTTTCTAGTGATAAGATTTCTAGCATTAACATTTAGATGTTGATGAAAAGACTGCTCATTATTAATTTTTGATTTTTCGGCTATATAAAAAAATCTGTATGACTGTTGATTTCATATTACAATCTTACTTCTACTCATTCAGTTAACTATCTCATTACTCTTCAAAGCCCTTATTATATTTAAATTAAAATTCTTGTTAAAGATCTTTTTGAAAACTTTCCAGATTTATCCTGATTCATCCAATCTCACTCACATGCATTGACATTAAGCTCTTGGCTAATATTATTTTCCTTAAAATTCATTTTGGTTTTTACCATATGTCTTTTTTCTATTCATTATGTCATAATTGGAAGAAAAATGTTAATATATCTGCATCAAATAAACTTATTAGACAGAAAAAAATAAATTTACTATACTAATCGATTTCCTAATCAACTTTCAATCACTAGGAGTAATAAAGTTTCAAATGTTATCAATCCATTACAAGGCTGTTTTTTTTTGCTATATACGATTAAAAAAAAAAAAAATAGATAAAAAAAAAATAATTATATCGATATTTTCATCTTTGAGGATTCTTTCCTAAGCTTTAGTGTTAATTTTTCAGCTTAGGTTTGCTTATACAAATACCAAATTTGCTTGCTATTAATTTTTTATAGGACATAATTTTCTTTTTCATTTTATTACAGTTATTACAATTTTATCTTTTCTTTCAAAAATAAAGTTCAGAATTCGTATAAATATGTATTGTGTATTCAACTATGTTGCTGAATGCCAACAATTAACAAAACTTATTGATTAAGAAAAACATCGTTAAATAAAGATTAAACAATATTTATTTACAAATATATACACATTATTATATACACATAGTTAACTGGTTTAACTCAGTACTGGTCCCAGCATTACTTAATTTACAAACATAATCAGTTGAATCCTTGACTTAAGTTCTAAATCTTCAATGCTAATACAACCATGAACTAAACTATACTTCCACTCTACTAGTGGTAGACCTAAGTGAATAACTAAAGTTTATACTCACAGTTCGTTCATGCACAATACAATTTGGGCCTTGTCAGGCATAAGCAAATAATATAAGACCAGTGTGGTCTGTTAAAGTTTTCTATCCAGCTGTCTTTCACCTTCAGAGGATTCTGGGAACACATCCCTTGATGCAGAAAAGTTTGTACACTTTTCCCTCAGCTTTTTCTAGGTTAATTCATGAAACAGCAATGACAACAGTATTACGACAACTAAAGAAAAAGTTTCTCAAAAGACACTTGCTCTTTTCAGCAATACTTTTTTGCTCCAGCTTAATATCTATTAATATAATTATTAACATTTCAATGGGTAACAGCAAAATCCATTAGACGAAAGAATAGGGTAGCAGCAATCCATTAGACTAATGTATCTTTACAACAATTATTATCTGGCGTTTAATTTGCATACGTTCACATTTCTTTCTCTTGTAATTAGTGTTTTAGGTATTTATTCCTTTGTTTGACTCGTTAAAATTTAGCTTAATGTTTAAATTTAAACAGCAACAGTTTTTTCTGTACTTAAAAAATTCATTAAGCGTATCCGGCGTTATAATTCACCACTCAGTTTATCTTTTAGCAATCTTTTGTGCATTTCTTTTAACCTGCAATCCTTATCTGATTTTAAGTTTATTTTATCAACAATGCAATCTTTCTTCGCTGCTTTTAAACTTAAACTAATCTATCTACAATAAAATTTCCTTTATTTTCATTGCTTTTAGAAAATTAAATATCTTTTTACATATACGTTTCCTTTTAACTATTAGCAATCTTTTTTTATTGCTTATAAAACTTACTATCTTTTATTAAATTTCCATTGCTATTTTTCTCTGGGATACAAACTATCTTTATAGCTTATATCCATTCGGTTACTAACACAACATATATATATTTTTTACAAAATCTAATGATATGCTAACTAGTAATTCATTTCAAACAAAATTAGCTTTCTATCTCAATATCAATATCTGCCAAGTACAATCAAATAAATTAATTTTATTATTACAATTTAGGATTTGATAGCTTATATGTAAAGTTGAAAATGATGTTTGGAACAAATATTCATTTTTTACTTTTTAAGTTTAGATTTGTTTTGATAGATTTGGTTTTAGACTTAGCATGCAATTATTGTCAGCTATTTGCTAGTTTTAATAAATGTAATCATAATTGAGATGATCTTTTACCAAGTAAATAGTTCGGGGTAACTATTGAATTAACTATGCAATATTAATTCTTAAGTGTTTAAAGTCTATGGAATGATTGAATATTTCATGGTCAATCAAGTGGGCTTTTATTTGATAGTTATTAAATATTCTTAGCTATGACTATTTATATCTAGTTTGTAAGTTTAATATTTTGTTTTATAATAGTTAAATATTATAATAAAAACAACTGTATGAATATATACAAAACATCCATTAAGTTAAATAATAAGTGGTTAATGGATAAAGAATGGATAGTTAATTAATTAATATATGTGGATATATATCTATTCAATATATATAACAGAGTAATTTTGTAGTAGAATTGAGGAAAAAAATCACATAATAGATCATGTCGGATATCCATTTGTTTATCTGTCTTCTCTCATGTATTGATATAGATGTTGCTGTATGTGCTTTAAATCGTGGAGACATATTGAAAAGGGCAAAAAACATAATTTGCTGAAAAAGGCTTTTTTATAATAATTTTATAATTTGTAATCTTTGTTGCTTGTATATATGTATTTTTTAAACATATTTGACTATTAAATATTATTGTGATAAACTTTATTTTTTTCCAGCCCAATATCAAATTTAATGTAAACTGCATTTTTATTTTCAAATAAACTTAATAACCATTTCTTTTTGTTGAACTGTGTCTGGAATTATGCAGATATCTAGGGTAAATCAGTCAAAATTACTGCATTGAATTGAATATGTTGATCTGGCTAAAAATAATTTTAATTATCATAGATTGTACTAAAAAATTAATTTATCTTTTAGGAAAATGAAAAAGTCTTTTATCTTAGTTGTTGAAATGAATGAATGCGTTATTTAGTAATTTTATAAAATTATTTTGATAAAATCTATCCAAGACTTAAAATTATATTTAATTTTTTTTCATTATTTATACGGTCAAGAAATAGTAACTCAAATCTGCAACTGAAATAATTATTTTAAATGTACTAGAAAAAAAGATACTGGATAATTTATATTCAGGATTAAAAAAAAAATTGTTCTCGGCTAAATTCTTTTATTTGTAGTTAATATATTTAACCAGCTGCACACAGATTCAGTTTATCTTTATAAGATATTAACTCAAAGCCCATTCATTATATTGGACCTTAATATTCTACTTTGCTTAAGAATTTAAAATAGGTAGCCAGACAAAATTTTTACAAAAAACAGATACATTGCATTTTCTATTCTAATAAATTTATTAAAGTAATAGTGTAATTTTTATTTAATATTTATTTTAATAACAATCTCTTTGATTATTATTATTTTTTGTATTCTCTTTCCATAAATAATAAATAAATTCTAATATTGTTTTATTAATGAGAAACATTCAAAGTAAATTATTCTGTCAGTGTCAAAATCACTGTTTATAAGGTTTTATAATCCCTTACTCTCATGTCAGTTTTTATGTTTTAAATTGACTCTGAAAAGTATCATTCTCAACAAATAATTCATTAATTTAAATCAAAGAAGTAATTAAATATAGAAAAAAAAAAAAATTCAATTAATATTTGAAAGTATTACCATTATCAAAAGCATGATCAACAAAGAAATTGATTTTCTAATTTAGAGCAAAAAAAAAGAATTCTTTGTAAAGATATTGATAGTATGCCCAGGAATATCAATGTTGAGAAATTTAAGCTTTTGGGATCTGGAAATGAAAGTAAGTTTTTTTTTTTTTTTTGCTTAATAATTTTATGTTAGATGTAAAAGTTTTAATTCTAGGGATAAATATAATGTGCTTGCTGGAAAACCTGGCATGTGCTGATATTAATGGCATTGGGAAAGAAAATAATATAATAAGTATAAACATGACTTGGGAAATAAAAGAGACAAAGCAAATATAAGAAAAAATAGCACAAGCAGAGAGTAATCAAGAAATCAAAAGCACAAGATATCCAGCATTTTAAAAGAACAAGCTGTATGTGATAATTTGAATGATATACTACAAATATTTACTACAAGTTCCATGAGTTTTATAATATTTAACAAATATTGGTGCAGCTCATTCAATATTATTAAGCCAGAGTCATCAGTTTTCGGATTGATAGATGCCGTTAATCCTTATAATAACAGGACATTGCCTTCATTTAAGTTGCATTATTAAGAATGTTTTAAAAGTATTTGTACTTTTATTCTCTTTGCTTTGCAATTTTATTTAAAAAAAAAATTAGTTTAAAGAGCACATCCTATATGTATGTTTGCATATGATTTTTGAATGAAATCTCTGTGTATATGCCAGCACTTAAACATTCTTGGAAGAGATGTTGGTCTGTTGGATTTCACCACTATATATCTTGAAGTTGTCCATAGGATTACAGTTGTGTACTTGATATGTTGGAGAAATATATTACACCAGTGTTTTTTCAGAAAATGCAAAAATGCAAATGGTATGGATAGTCAAAATCATTTTTAACTCTGTACATGCAGTTTCTTGTTTAAAAATTGTATGCAAACTCCTTTTACTTGAAAAGTATATGAATAATCATGTATATAATGAGATGGTATTTTCTGCCATCTCATGTATATGTAAGTGTACAGATATTTTATTTGGACAGGTCTGCATAATAAACTTGGATCGCTGTCATTCATTGAATTTGTGTATCACATGTTCCCTCAGGAAAAATATATAAAATGTTTAATAATGGAACCGTATTAAAATGAAAATGAATGGAATTAAAATTTACGTTTGCATTTTGTCTTAAATTTTCACTGAGTCAGTTTGGAGTGCTCTGAAAGGGAATTGAAAAAGTAGTTTGTATTGAAAATGAATATAATAAATATTTAAAGCCATACTTAAGTGCCTTTGTTTTTAATTCAATTATAATGTTAACAACTATCACGCCTTTGGTATGAACATAAAGTATATTTAGTAGAGTCTGTGTAAGATTACACTTTAAAATTTATGTGACCGCAATACGTAAATAAATTAACATTATGATTGTTGAAGATATTTCGTGATCTAGTGCTAGGCTATATGCCTAGTGGCACCTTTGTACTGGTCACTGTAATTTGGGTAATCTTAGTAATTTTGCGGAGTGACAATTTGTAGTGTCACAATATATGTATATTGTAGTGATTGTAATGGTCAGACTAAGCATGTTTCAGTCATTTACATTTTTTTTTTTTTTTATAATTTATATGGATGCCATCTGATTTTAAATTTCAGGAAATAGACTGACACATTTTTAACAATATTTTATTTAATAGAATAACGATAACCACTTCACACAGCCCCTATTTGCAATACTTGGCTAGATCATGAAGAACACAAGTTACTCCCAATGAATGAATATAGACCGTACAGTATTGCATATATAGAAGCTATCACATCATACACCAATAGTTTAATTATAAAATATAGTTATCAGTTAACATATAACTTTTCTTTTATCAAAGTCTTTTCTCCAAACTCTTACATATATTTTATTTCATATGCATGCTGGAAAACAAAAATTACTCGTAAATTGTCCAAGATTTCTTTGCTAAGTTTAATCTCAATATTCAATTTCATGATAATATTAATAGTTGTAGATAATCGAGTACATTTGCTGTTCAGTGAACCGGGACTTTGATAAACTTAAATATAATTCTATTTATGGATAAGTTTCCTAGTATAGACATATGTATATACTTAATATGGGATAAACGTAATCGTTACACTTTTCTACAACAGTAACCATTAGGAATGGCCAGTTTTAGGTTCTAATCCCAATTTAATAAAATTACAAATTCTACAGGGGATGGCTTGTTTTGAATTCAATCTCTAATTTATTAAAACAAAATAGGAATGAGTCTTCCCAGACAGATATGGATATATTTAAATTATCAGACAGTGAACAAACAATTGGATATATATAAGTTCACCTACACCAAATCTAATTCTCTGCAATCAAACACAGGGTTAGCTATGGTCACATGAACCTGATTGATACAATTAAATCATTAACTTAAAGCTATCAATAATTATTTACTATAATTATTTAACTCTTGCAAGATTTATGCTTAGATATATTACATTTAAAATGAAACATATTTTTCGTTATTATCATTATTTATTTATTATATTATTATTTTTTTTAAACTGACAATTTCTACAAAACAACATTTGGTTAACATGAATTAAAAGAAAAGTTCTTTATAATACATATATAATACAGAGTGAATCTTTTACTGATATTTTATTTTTTTTCTCTTTTTACTTCAGCTGCATTAAAATGCAACTAACTTTAATTAAACCTTTTTTTTTTTAAAAAAAACTTTTGCTTCTCACTTTGATGTAACATATTAGTATTAAATACACACTTAAAACAGGATAAAGTCTAAATAATCCTTTTTAAATGTAAAACTTACAAAGCAAGATAACCGTGATTTGTTTTCTTCCTGATGTCAAAAATTGAACAGTTCATATGTGGACATACTCAGCTCTGCAATTTGAAATAAATGTTGTTTCTTCATTTTTAATCAGATTTATTCAAAGTAGCTTGTCAAATTTTTTAGATGTCCAGGTTAGAGCAGCAGATGGTAGTTTTTCTTTCTTTTACTCACTAAGTATACTGGAAGTCCAATATTGTTCTAATAAAATGAGAATTCAGATTGAATGTTCCAAGAAAAAGAAAATTAGTTTTTTATACATGTTTTACTTCTTTCTGTTTTAAAACCCATTCAGATTTTTTTTTTTTTGAATGATTAATTTGCATAACACTATAAATCTTTCACCCATATGGCAAATCACTTGGCTGACACTGAAATAAATAATACATTGTTTATTTCAATATATATATATATACAGTTTTTTTTTAATTAATAGAAGCAAAATATTGTATTTAAAAACATATTTGTATCCACTAATTATTTTTCTAGATAACATTTTCATGGTATGAGCCTTTTAAAAATCTTTTTGGTCTCTTAGTGTAATTATGAAATATGTGCCAAAATATGCAGGTCATTAAAATTGATATCATTATTTGTTCACTTAATGTCTGAATAATTTTAGCTGATACAATAGATGTCTTTCTTATTGTAAGAATATATTTTTTTCTCCACACACTGATTCTATCTGATATATGAGTTAAGATGAATTAACATACGATTTTATAAATGCCATGAAATTCCAATGATTTTTTTTTTATTTTAATACAAATTTTTTAAGAGCAATGTACTTTTCATAAATATTATTTCCATGGAAAGCAAACTAATTTTAATTTTTAAATTAATTTACTGAATTAATGAACTTTTTTATTTTGTCAAATAAAGTAATTTAATTAGTAATATTGTGGCTACCATCATATCCAAGGAACATCTGTTTAATAAGTATAAGCTTTTTATGAGTTGGCTATCATCAGAAAACTCTTTAGTTTCATAAAAGGGTTTTAACCATTGTTGATGAATGTCTGTTTTCAATGTTAATGTTCATGACAACGAACCACTTTTATTTATTTTTTTAATTAATATATCTCAAAATAGAAGTTGATTGTTTTGTCTATTTTTATTACTAATTTAATGTTGTTGTGGTAAATTAAAAAATTAAAAAATGTCATCAAGTTCCCCTATGAGGCTGAATAATGAATGTGTCATTAATGTACTTATAAAAATTTATTTAGTAATTGAATTAAATATTGTTATGTTCAAATTTTTCTTTAAGAAATCATTTTTGTAATGCTCAATGTATAAATATTGAGAATTAAAGAGGAAAAAATAAAAGATTTAAAACATCATACATATTCTTATAACTTAAGAAAGTATTATAAGATCTGAGGGCAGTTAATTATGGGCACATTACAGTCACATATTTAGTAGAAAAGTTTTTGACTACTTCAAAATACACAGTGGAGAAATTCTGTAGATCAGTGTTAATGCTACTAGACAAAATAGTTTTTAGTCACATAAGTGGAATTTTCCATTCAAAAATTGCATGATAATGTTTTCATTCATGAAAATGTGTTGGAATATTCACATTTGATTTCAGTGCCATTAGCAATGAAATGTGGATTTGCAGAAATAATTGTATATTTTAAAAATAATATGTGTATGCATCTGTAAATTGTTTATATTTAGTTAATAAAAAACAAAATATTAAACATTGCATAGTTTTTGATATGAATACATAATTGCAATGAATTCTACATCCTCAATATTTTGTTTCAAGGTTCTTTACTGAGGATGTGAATTTGTGTATATTAACTGTTGTTTGTTTACAATTGTGTATAGTGGGATTTCAATAATACTGCACAAATAAAAAGTATTAAAATTCATGCTCATTTTTGTATATATAAGTACAGATATCTTAACTACATATGTATATCTATGTACATATTATATCCATAATATAATTTAAAATGAGTTTAATATACATTCTCAATATTTAATCAATCTAAAGAATGCTTTTGTATTAAAAATGAAAAGCATTTTTTAGAAATATATATATATATTTGTGATTGTTGTTTGTTAATGATTTGTAGTATTATAGTATTATATACTTCAAACTATTAAGAATTTAAAAACTGCTAGAAGCAGTGTTTTTTTTGTATGTCATCTTAATTTAGCAAAGTTAACCCTCCCTTCTTATTAATGTTAGGCTAAAAGAAAAAAAAAAAATTAAATATAAAACTGTATGAGTTTAAAAATTGCCAGAAACAATATCAATGAGAATTTTTACTATTGTAAGATAAAAAAAAAAAATTGTAATTAAGCAGTTTAATTATATATGTATATTAAAATAAAATATATGTATATATATTTTTTTATAAATAGTAGGTGTTTTATGAAAAGTATTAATGATAAAATGCAAATGATACAATATTAAGTTACTTTCTGTAATTTTAACCATGTGGATTGCACTAAATGATATAAATGAGAACTAAAAAATTAAAATTACCAAATCAACTAAACTACTAATCAATACATTTCATATTTTTTGTCAACTGTGAAAAATGAAACAACATGAAAACAATATATATTTAAAAACACGAGTAATATATTTAGAAAACAATCCAGAAAATAATAGTTTTAACAGTCAATTCAATGTACAGAAATCACAAACATATATATATTGTAACAGTTTTTGTTATATTTAATATTTAATTTCTACTATTACCTTAAGCAAGAAGCAAATACAGACTAAATTAGCTCTCAAGTCTGTATTCCTGACCGAACCCTGGAATAATATGTACATATTACTCCAACGTTATATTACCCGATCAGACGCCCCTTGACTGCTGGATAAAAACATTCTTGAGAATGCTTTATTAGACACCAGCGCTTGGAATATTTATAATTTTTGAAGATTACCACCAATAATAGCCGAGTACATGAATATACAGCCCCCCCTCTCCTTTTGTTTATATCACCTTTTCATTTTTTTAGAATATTTTTCCCCTTTTCTTTATTTAAATTAAAATTTAACCGACTCAATTTTACTAACCTAGATTTAATTTAATACTATTATTTGTTCACTTGGTGAAAGAAAATCAAGAAAGACAAACAATTTAGCAGTAATAATGTTTAATACAAAAGAATAAAAAAAAATCATCAAGTTAAATGATATAATAAATTTACACATCTAAAATACAAAAAAAAAAACAGGGTCTATAAACATGGAAACATATAATTAAACTTCTGAATGGATAATTGATAAAAGTCTGACAAAAGAGTAATTGTTCCCTTTCTTAAAATAGCTACATTATAAACAGTCCTTTCTTCTCCCTTTTTATTTAAAAATATTGCGCACTATAATTTATTCTCAGTTTGGTTTTCTAATACGAAATTAATCAATACATGCATGTATGAAAATAGCGAATTGTTTATCTAGGATTTCTCACGGGCGCTCTGTAGACTGTCCTGTGAGACGCAACCCACTTCTTTGCAGAGACGGTTGATCCTGTAATAGACTCTCCAGCTGGCTGGGTTATTCTTGGTGTTATTTATTGCATTTGGTTTAGTTTCCTTCTTTCTTGCTTTCAGGTTTTTTAGTTATATTCATTCTTCCTTTTCTAGGCATAGTATGGTCGAGAATGGCAATCTACTTAGCAGGCAAGGTGGCAGATATTCATCCCTGGGTGAGTTCGAAGTCAAGTGGGCAGAGACCGAGCAAACGCCCATTTAAGGCCACTAGCCACGCATCTCCAAAGATATACGCATGCTAATATTAATTTTATTCATGACTGCTAGTCTCACACACTTTTGTATTTTTATCTTATACAGATTTATAAAGGAATTTTTATAAAAGTTCACATTTTTCTTTTTTTCATAAAATTTTATGCTTTTCAAATTTTCATTTCGATTTATTTATTAACAATATCTAATGTTTTAACTTTAGTAAGTTTCACTTATCTTGTTGTTTTTTCTTTTTTTATATAGTAATTTTAAAGAGAAAAAGAGACGATTTTGTTATACATCCCTTCCCCCTTTCTTCCTTTTTCTTTCTATATTTTTTTTCTAAAACAAAGTCATTATATAGGGTATATGAGCACAGACTTTCACACAACCCACCACTCTCCACACTATCTCATAACACTGATACACTTGAACACATATATGTTGAAAAGATAAATAATCACCAATAGACGTATTTCATGCTAAACCAGCAATCATCAATTGGTCCAGATTACCATTCTCTACACGTATACGCTATAAGTGCTCAGATATATATTAAGATAGCCAATCCTCATACTTTAATGGCTTCAATCTACTCCACACTCCAACTCTTCAACCATCCATCCAATTGAAAATCTGATGATGGAATGCTCAAAGGCCAACCTGAGGCCGAGATTCTTGTGTGTTTCAGTTATTATATAAGTAGAGATGTCGCTCATCCCTTGTATATGTATTAAATGGATTATGTCCTGTACATGAGGGGTCAAATTGATCTTAGGTCAACATGGGTGTGACAAGAATCTCAGCCTCAGGGTGGCCTTTGAGTATTCCATCATCAGATTTTCAATTGGATGGACGGTTGAAGAGGTGGAGTGTGGAGTTGATTGAAGCCTGTCCATTAAAGTATGAGGATTGGATATCTTAATATATATCTGAACACTTATAGAATATATGTGTAGAGATGGTAATCCGGACCAACTGATGATTGCTGGTTTAACATGAAATACATATATTGGTGATTATTTATCTTTTCAGCATATATGTGTTCAAGTGTATCAGTCTTATAGATAGTGTGGAGAGTGTTGGGTTGTATGAAAGTCTGTGCTCACAAACCCTATATATTACATATATAGACACAGGTGTATAATAAGCCTGTGTGTTTCAGTTAAAACAAAGTCATTATAACTTTCTACGATTTAACTAAACATTAATCCCTTTATGAGTTTAATTTTCCCTTTTTTTCTTTTTAAAATATCAGTGACCTACTTCTCTTAATTTCACTTTGCGTTTCACCCCTTACCTTTTAACAAAATTTTAGCTAATTATTATGCCGAATTTTCCAGCCCTCTCAATGTAGGTATATTTCTGCATTTTTAATATTACTCAAACAGTAAATATATATATGTGTGACTACAACTACATATAGTCAGCACAATATATATATATACAATAAGGGTGATCAATATAAGCATTCTATAAGAAATTAAATTATTGGTGAGGCAAAATGCTACTCTATAATGAAGCAATGGATTTGGGCCCTCCTTTTCCCCTCCTCTTTAAAAATTAATTAGTTTTGGAAATTAATTTTTTTATTTATTATCACAAGGTGGTTTTTGATTTAATTAAAAATAATTATGTATAAAAGTGTTTTTAATTTATATTTTTTTTTTTAAATAAATTTCTTTTTATTAAAAAAATATAACCTATTTTTAAAAAAATATATATTTTATTGTATATATATGTTTATTAAAATTTTTGAAAAAAAAATTTTTCTAAAAAAAAAAAAATAATTTATATTTTTAAATTTTTTTTAAATATTTTTGGTGGTTTGTTAATTTTAATATTAAAAATAAATTTTTGTTAATAAGTTTTATTAAAAAAAAAAAAAAAAAAATAAAGAGGGAAAAAAAAAAAAAAAGGAAAAAAAAAAAAAAAAAATAAAAGAAAAAAAAATTAACAAAAAAAAAAAAGAAATAAGAAATATTAAAGTACAAAACCAATCTGTGTATTGTATATAAATGGGAATTTAAGAAGTTCAACAATATAAAATTAGTCATGTAATCCATAAGAAAGTTAGTAATCTCAAGAAATATATGAGAAATTAAATTCCAAAAGAGTGTTTATGATGAAAATGAAAATGTGAAAACTATATAAAATATATATGCAAAAACATACACTAATGATAGATGTTTAACACAATAATATAAAAAGCAAAGCTAAATAATCCATGAAATATAATTGATGGCAATAAATTCATAAGAAATTTTGAAAATGAATACATGTATAAGAAAAATGAAAAATGTGAATATAATGAAAAGTACAGTAATTGTCATAAATGTACATTTTCATTTTGTTATTTATTTCCATGCATATACTTCTTATAGTTATTATCATAAATGTTTGGAGAAAATGAAAAATGTGGATGCTATAAAAAATATATAGAAGTAAACCTATTTTTATAACAATGATTATACAAAATATAATCATGGAATTAAATAACAAGACAAAAAAATGTATACTTGCAACAATAATTGTAGTTTATATGGAATCCATATTTTTATTTAATTTGCTTATGGATAACTTTTTTGAAATTTTAATTTTTTATGGATTTATTGATGCCAATTATTTTTTTTATAGATTGCATGCCCTATTTTTAATATTGTCTTCATTACATTCTTTTTATTATTTTCCTGAAAATGAGACTTTACCCAAAAATAAGTCCTAGCATGCTTTTTCATGATGCTCATAATCCAAGTTCTACCAAAATATAAGCCCTAATTAAGATTATCAATCAGATGGATAGATTTTCAAGCCAATAAACATCACATGATCACCATTTCTTATGCTTGCTTACAACTGTTGTTAAAACAGGCAAAAACTCACTATACGTATTGCCACACACAGCAAGCTAGAGTAATCAATGGATGCCAGAAGGCTTGTGCATAAAATCCCCATCTAGTGCCTACTCATCCAATATCCCCAGACTAATTTCTTTCTTAAGTAAGCATTAGAAATGGTGATCATGGGATATTGTCAAGCATTGGTGGTCGAGAGGTCAGCGACAGCTGCTTTACAAGCAGTTGTCCCGGGTAGCAGGTTCGCTTCCCAGCTGATGCTATGACACATGAGAAAAAAAAACTAATTCTGCCTAATAGGATAATGGTGGCTATGGTTATTAAAAGAACCAGAGATACCAAAATGTATGGGTACTGAACTGAGTTCAGATCTATATGACTATATAAGCTAACGAGTTTGGATTGGAAAATATTAAGGTGTTTTCAATATAAGACTCATAGCTTTGTAGTTAAGTGGAGATAAAAGATGGCTGCTGGAGGATTGCATTAGATCCTAAGATCTAGGTGCAGTGCTCTCAGATCCAAGGCTCCTCACTGACGAAGACTGCAGGCCAGAAATTAGTCTGAGGCTATTAAATGAGTAGGCACTAGATGGGGATTTTATGCACAAGCCTTCTGGCATCCATTGATTACTCTAGCTTGCTATGTGTGGCAATACATATAGTGAGTTTTTGCCTGTTTTAACAACAGTTATAAGCAAGCATAAGAAATGGTGATCATGTGATGTTTCTTGGCTTAAAACCAATCCTGCCTAATAGGATAGTGGTGGCTATGGTTGTTAAAGAACCAAAGAGACCAAAATATATGGGTACTGAACTGAGTTCAGATCTATATGACTATATAAGCTAATGAGCTTGGATTGAAAATATTAAGGTGTTTTCAATTTAAGACTCGCAGTTTTGTAGTTAAGTGGAGATAAAAGTTGGCTGCTGGAGGATTGTATTAGATCCTAAGATCTAGGTGCAGTGCTCTCAGATCCAAGACTCCTAACTGACGAAGACCGCAAGCCAGAAATTAGTCTGGGGATATTGAATGAGTAGGCACTAGATGGGGATTTTATGCACAAGCCTTCTGGCATCCATTGATTACTCTAGCTTGCTATGTGTGGCCATACGTATAGTGAGTTTTTGCTTGTTTTAATGGATGGATTTTGTTTGGCTGTTGATACACACAGTGGATGTATTGAATTATAAGGTAATGAATGCTTAAATAAGTAATATTATTGACATTAAAGCTCTAAATAAATGATACTATAAATTATAATGTTACTTACATATTTTCCCATCAACTATTTTTGACGGCATAATTCTCTTTATATAGAGAAACAATTTCCTCTCAGTGGTATATTAGGCTTAAAGTAACCAATTTATTGACTTTATGAACGATTTAACAAACTTTTAAAATTTTACCTACTACAAGTCAGTATATTGGACAATTTATAATTTCATTTATGTAATTTTAGGTACTTATTTTATTTATATTTAGTACTTAGATTTAAAATGCTTGCTCACTTTTAGAGTTTGATTGTGATAGCCTTTAAATATTCAAGAGAAAAGAAAAATCAATTTGGTTTCATAAATATTTTTTTTCCTCCTAAAAGATTTTAAATATTAGAAGTGATTTTAATAATCCAGTTTAGTTTAAGTTAAATCAATATTTTTCATAAAGAAAAAATTTAAAAAGAATATCCAAGTGGGGTACGAATAATTTGAAAAGATAGATGTTATTGTGTCTTATATGAATTTTCATAATTCAATATGTTATGAGTTGTAACAATATACTTAATGCAAATATTTTCTGAATTTTTTGTGCCTGCATTTTTTCATGACCTTTGTTTGGACTAACTATCATTCTTAAGAGTAATCATTTTTAAACCATCAAATATCACATGATTACCATTCTTTATACTTAAACAAGCGGTTTTTTCACAGAGTGAAAACTCTCCATACAGTAGCCCCACTCAGTGCAAGCCATTGTAATCATTGAATGCAGGAATGTTTGTGCATAAAATTCCTATCTAGTGCCTACTCATCCAATATTCCTAGACTAGTTTCTAGCTTGTGGCTTTCATTAGTGAGGAGCCTTGGATCTGAGAGCACTGCACCTAGATCTTAGGATGCAATGCAACCCTCCAGCAGCCACTTTTTACCTTTCCTAAGATCTAGGTGCAGTGCTCTCAGATTCAAGGCTCCTCACTACTGACTGATGGAAGCCACAAGCTAGAAACTAGTCTGGGAATATTGGATGAGTAGGCACTAGATAGGGATTTTATGCACAAACATTCCTGCATCCATTGATTACAATGGCTTGCATTCCTATTTCGTAAGTCTTAATTAACTCTTGATTTAATCATAGATTTAAATGGAATAATATTTGGACCCCTAGATAAAATGAGTGCAAAAAAAAAAAAGTTGTGGAGGGCTTCCAGAGAAAGAATCTTGTGTTGTCTGTAAGGAGAAGTTCTTGAATAAATGTAGATATTTGTACTTGAAAATAAGCCATAAGGTGCTGGAATAAAAATTAATATAAAACCTGGTTTTATGTTTGGGGAAACATGATGTATTCAATCAGTGGATTAGTTTTGTAATTTAATTTCTTATGGAGTTGCACTTTGTTTCATTGCTAATTTAATTTTTTATGGAAAGTTTGTATTGATTATACTTATTGAATGTATTTTGTAATCAGGGGCCATTGGTTTGATTGCTATATACATTATTTTTAGGTATAAGTACATTAAATAACCTCAATACTTCCTCACATTCTTTTAAATTCATATAAACAAAGATATTATACATGGGAAGTGTGTTTGCTTAATTAAAAAAAAAACAACAGATATCATCATCAACCATTATCAATCCACTGCAGGATGAAGGTCTCTCCAAGTTTAATCCATCTTCTCCGATCTTTAGCTTCTCTTCTCCACAATACCCCTGCACATTTTCTTATTTCATCCATCCATCTCACATGTGGCCTCTTTCTGGGTCTTTTACAGTCTCTTGGAATCCAGTTTAAAATTTCAATTGTCCATCTATTATCATCTCTTCTAGCAATATGTCCAGCCCAACTCCATTTCAATCTTTTAATTTTTTCAATAAGGTCAGTAACACCTGTTTGTTGTCTTACCCATACATTGCGTTTTCGATCTCTTCTTGTTACTCCCAACATACATCTCTCCATACTCCTTTGAGTGGTCTGAAGTCTCTGTATTGCTCTTCTATTAAGTGTCCAAGTCTCAGATCCATAAGTAAGAACTGGTAAAACACATTTGTTAAAAACCATCATTTTCAAACACATAGGGATATTTCCTTTTAGTATCAAGTTATTTCTACCAAAAGCACTCCAACCAAGTTTAATTCTATGATTAATTTTTTCCATTATGTTTCCATCTATATTAATAATCTGACCAAGGTATTTGTAACTGTTAACTTCTTCTAATTCTTCATAATCAATCTTTATTTTCATATTTTGAGCAAATCGATTAAACATTACTTTAGTCTTTTTAACATTTATCTGTAGTCCTACTTTTCTACTTTCATCTGCTAACTCCTGCAACATTTCCTGCAGCTCTGAAGCATTATTTGCAAAAACAACTACATCATCTGCGAAATCTAAATGACTTAAATACTCTCCATTTACTTTCACTCCTTTAGTTTCCCATTTTAATCCACAAAATACTTCTTGCAGCACTGCTGTAAAGAGTTTTGGAGATATGGAGTCACCTTGTCTTACACCTTTCTCAATGTTGATTTTTCCAGTATCATTATGTAATCTAATTGTTGCTGTTGCATTTTTATAAATATTCTTTAAAATATGACAATATCCTGGATCTATACCTTGATGATCCAATGCTTTAATCACTGAAGAAATGTGTATAGAATCGAATGCCTTTTCATAATCTACAAATCCAAAACATAATGACAACTCATATTCGTTTGTCCTTTCTATGACTTTTCTCAATACCTGGATATGATCTATTGTACTAAAACCACTTTTAAATCCAGCTTGTTCTCTTGGTTGGTGGAAATCCAAAGTTCTCTGTAGACGAGTTGTAATTATCTTGGTAAAATTTTTATATAAAACTGATAAAAGGCTGATAGGTCTGTAATTTGTAATATCTTCTTTATCACCTTTTTTAAATATTAATATTATTACTGCATTCTTCCAATCTTCCAGTACATCTTTATCATTTAGACATTTGGTATATAACTTTGCTAAAATTGTTTCTATTTCCTCACCTGCTTCTTTTAATATATCAATTATAATTCCATCACTTCCTGGAGCCTTTCCTTTCTTCATACACTTAATTGCATGTCTCACTTCTTCATTTAAAATTCTGGGCAATTCGGAAGATGTAATAGATATAGGAGGTACTTGTTCTTTATTACTATATAATTCTTGATAAAAATCTTCTACCAATTTCATGATGTCATCTCTCTTTTCAGTAATAATTCCATCTTTTTTTCTTATTGCAGATATAAATTTCCTACCAATACCAAAATGTTGTTTAACATTTTTGAGACTTTTATTTTCTTCTACAGCTTTCCTTGCTATTTCACAGTTATACTTTCTTATATCATTTTCAACTCTTTTCCGTATCATTTTACAAAATTCGAGATATTCAATTCTTTTTAATACATCATTTTTGTATATCTTCATATTCCTTCTTTTCTTCATAAATTCTCTAGTCTCAGTAGAAATTTTATTAGTCAATTGCTGCTTTTTTCTACCAGCTATGTTTGTTGCAGTTTTTAAAAGTGTATCAGCTATTTTCATATTAGTTTCATTCAAATCTGAATCATGTTCAAAATCTCCTAACACTTGAAACCTATTTGTAAATTCTAATTTAAATTCATTAGAATGTTTCTGAAGATTAGGAATATCAACTGTAAATATTGTTTTTCTTAATAATTTTTGTCTCTCTAGTTTTACATTAACCCAAAACTTACACCTTACTAATCGATGACCACTTCCTGTGTTAAATTTATTAAGAACATTACAATCTTGAAATATGTATTTTCTGTTAGTCAAAATATAATCCAATTCTGCTGTACCTTCATTTAGATGCTTCCATGTCCATTTCCTTTTAACATTTTTCTCAAAAAATGAATTCATAATATAAAGTTTCTCTTTTTCTGCAAACTCCACAAGTCTATTTCCTCTCTCATTTCTATTACCATAACCAAAATTACCTACAGCAATTTCATCTTTCATTTGTCTACCAATTCTAGCATTAAAGTCTCCCATAACAATTTTAAAATGTTGTTTACTCTGATCAAAAGCCTTTTGTACATCCATATAAAAATCTTCTACTACTTCATCACTATGAGAACTTGTTGGGGCATAAACCTGAATTATCTGCATTTGGTATCTGCTATTAAGTTGTATAACCAATCTTGCCACTCTGTCCGATACACCATCAATCTCCACAATATTGTTCTTCCACTTTTTATTTATAATGAATCCTACTCCACTTGTATTTCCAATATGTGTGCCTTTATAATAAAGTATATGTCCACTTTTTAAATCAATTGTTTCTTCTCCTTTTCTTCTAACTTCACTTTAAGTACCTAAATAAAATCTTTAATTGAGGTTTAAAGTTTTTATTTGTGCTAGATACATTTTCTAGTTTAACTTCATTTTTCTGACGTGGATGGTGTCAAAGATGACAGTGGAGTGAGTTTGACAATTGTAACTCAAAATGTAATTATTTTCAGTTATGTATATTATATAATTTTTATGTCTTTAAATATTATTTATTTCCATGTTTTTTTGTTTTTGATTTTTTTTATAAAAAGTATAAAATTTATCAATTAGTTTTTTCTTTGCTATATTAGTCATTCCATCATATATATAATTAGAATCATTAACACCATTACTTAGACAATCTTATTATCAATAATTAAAAATCTCAAACTTGTCAAGGCAATCTTTTAATAATAAAGATGGAATCCCACCTTTATTTATAGTCCAATATACTTATATAGACACTAAAGATTGCATCTTGACCATAAAGTTTGAAATTATTGATACAAAGAAGTTTAAAATAAATCTTCGTAAACAGATAAATATAACCTGTTCTAAATGCAGACTAATAAATGTCAATTATAATGTTAGAAACTGCAATTATAATTTTCAAATTGCACCCAAAGTATTACCTAAGTAACAAATGTAATAATGCTCAAGGCTAAATGAATATATAAGTAATCATTAAAACCAGTCATCACTTAGACAAACCCAATATCAATAACAATCAACAATCTAACTGTTGTCAAGGCAACCTTCTTTTTCTTGCAATAAACATTGATTTTGATAAAAGGCAAAAGATATAATATCTAAGTGGTATTAAATTATTACATGCACTTTTAAACACGTTTCTTGTCTAGCAGCCATTTGCAATGGTTTTTTTCAATCGTTTTAAAGTGTTGAGTTAATCACAACAGCACATTCTATTTGGAATATGAATTTGAAAAATAAAACTTTTTTTTACAAATTTCAAATTGTAACATTTTTTTCAACTATTTTCTCTGGTAATAGTTAGATGAATCGGTGGATTTTGTGACAATAGATAGAAAAGCCTGCTGCATTCAAATAAACATATACATTTTTACAGCCTTTTTTAATTAGTAAAGGCAGGAGATTAAATTTAAAATAAAAAAATGTTTTTGAGATTTTAATCTACATTTATTTCCCTACTCTCTAAAAAACAAAAACAAAACAGATTTATTATAATTTGATAGTTTTGAATATTTATAAGCAAATTTCCAAATTCTTATTTTAGGGTTAATGGTTCCACCAGGTGTGGCCGCACCTGTCAGTCCAGCTCCTGTTACTCCACCTGGCACAGCACCAACTCAACCTCTTACTATTACAACCACAGCAACTAAAGTAACTCCAGTAATTTCAAGCACTACTGCAGCACCAGAAGGAACAATTTCAGGTCAGTAATATTTTTTTTTATTAATTAATTGTATTAACCTTTTGAAGTTATGTTGATTTCTTTTTAAACATCTAATATTTTTTTGTCTAAGTTAAAAATAAAAGTTAAAATTTGTTTAATTCATTATATTTATATAATATCATATTTGAAAGTCTTTATAATTGTCTGATGAATTATATAATGTTACAAGTGAAAGTGATAAATAGGTCACAAATAAAAGTAGAAGTGGTGTAAAAGGAATAACTAGTAATTGGAACTTAGTCCATATTTTTCACAAACTAGATAATAGATATGCATGTGAATGTTTAGTGACTGATTTTAGTAGTTAGTATAATAATTATATTCAAATAATGCATTAATGAAGAACAATGTGCTATTGTATATTTTTTGTGGGCAAAGATATTTTTTGTAGAGGATATTTACGAAGAAATATTTAACTTATCAAAATGATTTTATAATTCACTGGGGAACAAAATTTTTGGTGCATCCACAAAAACACTTATTCTTATTTAATTCAAGTGTGCTGATCTCAAATCTGACATTAGTTTTTCTCTGTAAGCTACAGTTTTTTTTGCAATTCAAGATTTTTGGTTTTCATCTTATTGTAAAATTTTCAACATTTAGTTTAACATAATGAAGTAGAATGTCTTCTTGGGCATCATCTTTGTGAAAATATAATAATTTATATAATGCAGTAAATACACTAATACTCTAAAAGATATGATTGCATCAGAATTTGTCTACAATTTCGAAATAGAACACATTAATACAACTTATTTTAATCATAAAATTTGCACAAAATTTATTTAAATTCTATTCAGGCTAAAATTTGCATTTGTAGCTCTTGTATTTGTGTACTTGTTGAGGACAATCTCGTTTGATGCTCCAGCAGTAGTCTACCATCATATTTCTGTTTATCATGACAGTAAACAAAGAGTTTGTCTTCAGGAAAAAAGTCCACAAAAATTTGTTCACGCTTTCTGAAAATGGGATACTTTAGCTGATCGGTGAACTACATTCTTTTCTTGAAGCCTGGAGGCTAATAACTCAGCTGCTTTCTTTGATAAGCCCAAATCTCTTATTAAGTCATTCAATTCGGGTTGGCTAAATTGCTGAGAGGTTAATGACTGCTTGCCATCAGAAGAAGACCCTTCAGATTCTACAACCATTTCCTCATGCATCTTATCAAAATACACTTAATCACCATGTTCACTTTCTTTGTCCTTAGAAGAAATAAAACCATTGAAAACTGGAACTTGGAGTGTCTCAGAGTGTGGGATAGGTTGTATTGCTGAAGGAATATTAGAATATGCAATCATATGCCGTTTTTTCTTGCTGATGCCCTTTGTATGGATCAATCAGATATAGTAGTCATTGCTGTGGTCCTTAGGTTTATGCCAAACCATGGGAATGACAAAAGGCATTTCTTTGCGTTTTCCTTTTGTCCAGTCACGAAGCATTTTCTACAATTATGACACACAATATGAGGAGCCCAATTTTTGTCTTGATCGCCAAGGGGAACTTGAAAATAGGCAATAAATGATGAAATATTGCGCCTTTGATGTTGAAGTGTGTAACAGCCACATATATATATAACAGAAGGTGTCAGGACTATTCTTACATTTACACCTACTCGAAGAAGCCATGATTCAATCTAAAAACAAAATAAGAGGGTGTTTCTATCAGATAATAATTTTTTACATTTAAAAACAACTACAATTATGTAAAAGTGATGTTTGTAAAACATTAATTGCTTTGTGACTATGTTCAATCCAAGAGTCGCCCTTTAACTCCAATTTGAAAACCAATGCATGCCTTTAACTGTAAGAAAAAAAAATTAAAATTGCATAAAAACTAGAGCATGCACAAAAAAAAAACGGATTTTTGATTTGGAATCAGCGATGCAGAAATATATAGAAAAAGTTTTAAAACCTCGTGCAACAGAATTGATAAGCTATAGGATAATTATATTAATTGTCATTAATAATTATATCTAGAAAGCTAACATTTTTTTTTTAATATTCTTATCTTGCTTATTTATTTTGATATTCTTTTATAACATTTCTGACTTATATATTATAGGATATACTTGTCTTATTTTAGATGAACTAATTAAAATATCTAAAATATATTAAATTCTGATTTAGTTTTAGATTTATAAAGGTTGATTCTAAATTTTTATTTGACTCAGATTAGAATAAAAAGTGATACTTAAAGCTAGAAATTATAACAAATTCAAGAAATCGCAGTCATTTTAGTGCTTATATGTTACATGATTTTCCAAATAACTAATCATACAATTATTATTCATTAAGAAAAAATAACATAAATGTGTAATTTTAAATTTTCACTAAAAATTACTATAAATCTCAAAAGATAGTGTATTAAGTTAGTCTGTGGGATATAAAGAAGTACTTAAAAAAAAAGTATTGTGTAGCATAAAAAATAAGAGTAATTTTCATGTTTTACACGAAACATACATTTTTGTGTTTGACAGATATGAACAACACTAGCATATAGATTCTTCTAGTTTATGTACAGTATTTAGTAGTGATAGTATATTATATTTATTTTATTTATTGTAACATTTTCAATTTATTAATGTCCAATTTATTTTTACCTAGTTCCAGCACAGACAAATAGTCAAACTATGACTGCACCCATTAATGAGGTATCAACTCAGGTAATTATTTTACAATATGACAATTATTAAGTAGTTATTTATTGTGGAATAAAAATTATGTATATATATAATTTCTTTATTATATCACAAGCTGAAAGCATATTTTTTTTATAACGGTAAATTAAACAATCATGAAAAATGTATTTTTATTTGTTTGCATATACAGTGCATTATTAAAACTTTTTTTATTTTTTGAAAACAATTTACTGAAAACTAAATAAGACAAAAACTGTGAAGTATTTAAAAACTACTTTATAATTAGTTAAATTAATCTTAAATTAAAAATCTTAACAAATAAATATTATTTTTTACTATTAGACTGATTTTTAAAAATATGTATTTTTTTTCTTTAGTTTTTTAATAATAACTAAATTTTGACTAATTTTTATTAAATTTTGAATAAAGATTTTTATTTCCACAGTTATATAAAGAGCATCATTTGCATTAAAAAAAAAAAAAAACTATATTTTTTTAGTTCTTTTTTCCAATAGTTTATTAGTATTTTTAAATTTTTATATTTGAGAATTTCCATTTTCTACATTTTTATTTGATAAGTATTCTTTTAATGTGGTTGAATTAATGACTATTTATATTTTTAATTACCAAGTTCATGCTAAGTAGCTTGTGCAAATTTACACATTATATATCATCATTGATTATAAAATATATATATATGTACAATTAAATAGAAAGATGCAAATAATTTTTAAATCCAATATATAACTATTTAAAGTTTTTTTCCTAAATAATTATAAGTAGACTTAGGAAGTCAGACAAATATTATTTTACTTTTATCATTTTTAAGTATTTATATTCTTAGAAAGTTAAGACTAATAATATATATAAATTTTTTTTGGATAATAAATACATTTTATGTAATTGTCTTCTGAAGGTAAGTATTTATTATTATTAAATATTAGTCTGTCTACCCTTGGCAAATTTAACATTTATACACATAAAGTTTAATTTTGGAAATGTAAATCCTTCCCATTCTTGAATTTGGATTATGATATCAAGTTGATTATCTTCTTCTGGTGATCAGATGAATAATTGATATCTATTTTCTACATTGACTGTTATTTATTTGATTTTTTAAGTTCATAAAGGAATATTCATTATTTTTAGATGAAACCAATCACCTCCTTGCCAGTTTGCTTTTTACTTACTTCTAATCTTTAATAAAGCAGTTTAAATATTTATGTGTTCATTTTTTCTTTTGCTCATTTAAAGAATGCTACACATCAAAGAATTAATATTTTTATATTCCTTCTCTGATGGCCAGCTTTCATTTCCATAAATAATTGTTTAAATAATTCTGATTTTCATTTTTAAAGATTTATCCCTATGTCTAAAAATATTTACCAGGTTTTTCTCTGCAACTTTTCTCCTTTATTAATATCAAGATTGCTGAATCCTTGCTATTGGACAATAATTCAAGATTTCTATATGTTCTTCATTAATTTTGAATTTTCAGTTGCTGCCATTGTCATTAAAATGTTTTGTTTTGTAATATTTATTTATAATTCCGTTTTTTTAATTTTCTTGTATAATTTTCCTAATAAGAGTGATGATGTCTTCCCTGTTTTCAATTACAAATAGGATGTCATTAGTATGTAAGATTATTAATGTTTTTTTTTTTACTTGTCCTGAAACCACATTTGCTATGTTCTTATCGTAATTTTTTCATTACATATTTAGTTTATAAGTAGGAAAGTTAGGTAGCATAATTTAGTTCTTACTTTTTTGCGAATGTGAAAGTAGTCTATTCCACCTTAGCCTTTTAAATAGCTTCTAATCCCATATAAAAATTTATTATAAAAATAATGAAATGTTGACATATATCTATTTTTTTAATTAACACTCTATAATTTAGCATGATCATCTAAATCAAAGATCTTGTTGTCAACTGCAGCAAAAAAATAGATTTTCTTTTCTGATAATTTTCTGACTTTTTACTTATACATTATTTATAAGCAATGATGTTTGTCGTTTTTTGATCACTTCTTAAAACAGTTTTATATATCTGGAAATTTCATTGTAATGCTCTAGTCTATTATATGATTTTCAGAATAATCATGTCTGTAAGTGTAATAACAAATATTATATAATAGTTTTTACATTTTTTTGTAATTCTTTTTGTTTTAATATAGGAATATAAATTGATTTCTTTTAATTTGTAAGTTACTGAGTAGTTTTTTAGATTAATTAACATAATTTAGTCAGTACTTTTATTGATTCTTTTTCAATTTCCTGAAAAATTTCAAATAAAAATGTCATCAGTTTTAATATTCTTATATTTTGGTAATGATCTATTGTTTCACTTTTATCACGTATTAGTTATATAGTCTTTTTGAATGTTCCTTTCATTTTTGTTTTATATTACTTAATTCAATTATAATTTGCCCATTGGCATTTTTCAGAAAGCCTGTACTTGACTGAGATTTTGTTTTGATTTGTATATCTCCTTAAAGATTGATTTTTCAACCATTTCAATTATTGGAAATTATTTTTGAAATATTTTTGGTTTCTTCTTAATGTTCTTTCGGATTTTCTGTTGGATTTTTTAAAAAAATCTTTATCCTTTTTAATTTTAGCTTTTTTTTTTTTTTTGCAATTACCTAGTAATATTTATTTTGATTTTTCTGGTTGTTTTTTTTTATTCAAAGATCCTTTTAGATTAATCTTTATTTATTTATTTTGCTTCCATATGCACAATTATTTTATAATCTATTAAAAAATAGTTGGTCATGTTTTTACATTGAAAATTAAACCTTCCACTTTGGATGTGAAGAAGGTAATCAGGTTGATATCTACATGTGTAATCAATATTTTGTATAATAATAAATATATTGGCAAAAAAGATTATTGAATTAGTTAAAACTCAATAGTTATTTTGTTTCATTTCCTCTTTGAAGAGTGCATACTGTCCAATGACATTAATAAATATATTGGAAAAAAAGATTATTGAATTAGTTAAAACTCAATAGTTATTTTGTTTCATTTCCTCTTTGAAGAGGGCATACTGTCCAATGACATTTCTATGTAGCTTTAGTATTTCAGGCATCGGTCATTAAAAATGCATCTGGCTTATATATTTTGTCAATTTCTGCCTTCATATTGTTGTAAAACTTTTCATCTTTTTTTTTCCACTTGCTCAAATTCTATTACTTAAATAGGTATCCATGAATTTAAATTGATACCATTTGATCATTCATAATATTGTATCCATTGAAAACCACACCATGGATATCTATTACTTAAATAGGTATCCATGTATTTAAATTGATACCATTTGATCGTTCATAATATTGTATCCATTGAAAACCACACCATTTTTTCTTTTTTGATCATGAGTTTAATAATAGACAGTGTATTCTGGTCAAATTTTTTTTATTTTAATTTGTCTTACTTCACCAATTCCTAAGCTATTAATGTGTTAGGAATTTATTTTCACTTCTCATATTCCAGATTTGATTTCGTGTAACTTGGGTGTTTTTTTCCCTGCGATTATTGACAGGTATACATTCACATGGCTATAATTTAGCCCCATCATTCATGCAGCAAAACTGAGAAATATTTTTTGCTTTTTTTTAATGCTATATTGGATATCTTTTTTTACTACTTGATTGAGATCAACTACCTTCATATATTCTTATTATCATACTAATAAAATATTAAGAAATTTAAAGCAAAACAAATAGAAAAGTCTGAAAGAAAATAGAAGTAAGATAATAAAGAAAAGGAAAAATTACAAATCTTAATGAAGCTTATTAGAAGAGGGAAATGAACCATTGTAGATTTTAATATAAGATGGGAAATATAATCAGTGAATGAAAAGATCACACCTAACTACAGTTTCTCTAATGCTTTCATTTAAAATTTATATCATAATTTTTAATGAATTAATTAACTTGTATCATAATTTTAATTAACTTGTATTTAGTCCTTCATCAAGACAGTATTTTCTAATGTAATAATTTTAGCAAAAGAATGCTTTAGTCAGCAAAGTCATTTGCTAGCTATAGTAGCTCTTTTTCCAGGGGTCTCGAAGAAGATTTATTATGGAAAATAATTTATTAATTAAATAAGTATAATAAATACTAAAAATACTTACCCTGAATATTGTGATTAACAGTGATGTAATGTGATAATAATTTTTGGCATTATTCTTTTGTGAATTAATATTTTACTTTTGTATTAATAGACTTTATTGGAATGTCAATTTAAAATAATTATCTTATGGAATGGATACAATAGTCTGTTTTTGATGAAGTTTGGAATTACATAAAAATGCTTAATTAATTACAGATAGAATGATTATATTTATTTAAGATTACTAGAATCACATAATAGAAAAATTATGCCCAAAATGGAAAAATTATGTTTGATATTTTAGGTGTGGTAATGAATATGATGAATCGTAACCATCAATGATGTTATGAGCAGTTTCAAAATTATTTTCGTTTTTTTGTTATTTATTAATGTATAAATTTATTATAATATTTATTTAGTAAATATTTGGGTAATAAAAATAAAATTATTCAAATAATTTGTGCTTTTATTTAAAGAAGACTTCTCTAAACACCTTAATTTAATTTGTTTGAAGAGAAGGTGAGAAATTAAATATGTTATATACTTTATTTAGGCAAATAAATTTTGTATTTTTGAATGCTAAGTATTTTTTTTTATTTAAGGAGACAGTTACTTCTCAGATGTCACCATCTTCTCCAGTTTCTTCATCAACTCCATCTCAGACCTCTAGTTCAACAGCTTCATCAACATCAGCGAAGTCTTCTGAAAAAGTAATTTTTTTTTGTATTATTAGAACAACATTAATTGCATGAAAATGTTACATGCTTCCAAAAGAAAAAGTTATTTTTATTATTTTTAAGCAAAATAGTATCTAGAAAAGTATCTTTAATTACTTTCTATATATTCCTAAAAATAGCTTTGTACTGTTTTTTATTTTATTTTGTGTGATGTAATTGTTTATACTGTATAATAAGAATCTGCCATTGATAGCTCTGCTGTCTGGAAACATTAATAAACTAATTGAGTAATATAATATACATACATATAAAAGAAAGCAAAAGGCATCTTATTTATTCCATATGAAATTTAAATACATTGTATTATGAATAATTTAATTTATTACTAGTATTAAAACATCACTTTTGTTGATATAATTTTCTTTATTATATTGTATTACAAAAACATAAAATTTAGCCATATTTTATGATCTTGTCTCAGGATCATTCAGTATTGAAAAAAATAGTACAGATAATAACATTAAATAAAGCATATATATGTATTATAAATAAAATACGCTTTATAGATTAACCATTTGTAACAATAATGCCTATAATTATAAGAATGGGTATAAAGTAAAATATTTCTGTCTTTTTATAATTATTATAATATTTCTTATCACTAGTAAAACTTTTTAGTTATATATAATGATATATATATATATATTGTATCGTTTTCCAGTAGATCATGCCTTATTTTACACACTATAATGTGTTACTTAATCAAACTGTTAAAAAAAATATTCCTTTCATGTATGAATTCGGATATTTTGAGAACATAGTTATATTTCCTGATTAACTGATTAATATTTTATTACAATACAAATTGACGGCAGAATCAGTTTTTTATTTATTTAAACGGTTGCCAGGGTCTGTAGATCTACTAACTCTCACCGCATCTCATCGTCAATTACGAAGCAAATAACTAAAAAGTAAGATCGGAATTGGGTTTCTTGTTACTTAATTAATCTGTTATATGAATTTTCCCCAGGCTTTAATCAAGCATATAAGTATGTACACATATAATATTTAATTTTGTAATATATTATTAATCAAGTATATTTTAGTATTTCATTTATGCATTGAATGCACACCACTATCACAAATTAATGAATGTATTTGAAAAAATTAAATAAAGTTTGAATTTTTCTAAAGATATTTAACAATTAATACTATGTGATAGAAATAATTCAACATATAATTACAATTCATCAGGAAATGTTTTTAAGATTTGTAAGATTTAATGATATGACATATTTTATCAACCAAAGGATTTGTTATAATTTTATGTCACTGTTAAATGAAGTTAATTTTTCAAAAAAGTATTTAAATTTTGGACATTAAAATTATTACTCTTTAAAAAACACATTTTTATTACAATTTTTATTTATATTGTTGTTATTATGATATATTTTTAAAGATTTTATTATAGCTAAAACATTCAGTTTCTATTTATTATGCAGTTATTATATATATATATATGTTTCTAATTTCATCTTTGCAGAAAAGTGCTTGGTCAGAACATAAAGCTCCTGATGGCAGAACATATTATTATAATAATGTTACTAAACAGTCATCCTGGGAAAAACCGGATGAATTAAAAACACATGCTGAGGTAAAGTTAATTCTGCTGAGTTGTATTTAATTTTGATCATAAATTTATAATCATTTTTAACAATTTATATATTTTAAATTGTATTTTTTTTTCAGTTATTGTTATCTCAATGTCCCTGGAAAGAATATAAATCTGACACCCAAAAAGTGTACTACCACAATGTCCAAACCAAAGAGTCCCGTTGGATAATCCCTAAAGAATTAGAAGAACTTAAAGGTGAATTGATTTTTATAACCATATACAGATATTTTTTTTGAAAATTCAAAGAATGATATAAGAATGTTTTTAAGTATATACTTTTTAATTTGTGTGAAGATTGAGCTATGCCAAAATATAATTTAGAAAATAATTGTTATTCATATACATAATAGGCAATAAAAATTTGGAAAAGGTCAAGATGTTTTTGAAAACATTCAGCTCAAGTGAGCAGATTAGCTTCTTATAGCTGGAGAAAACATTTATTGGTAAATAGGCAGTGATGTTCGTTATAAAAAGCTATAAAAAGAACTTACAAATTTTTTTTTATCAAATCAAGTCAGATCATATCAGATTAGAATAAATAGCTATAACATTAGAAGACATTGATCAATTAGTGAGGATTTGAACCCAGACTTTCAAACTCCCTACAGGCATCCACTCTATCCAATGTAACTAATACACATGACCACATACATGTGAAAAAGATAAATGATCTCCAATACATGTATATTTCATAGTGAACCAGCACTCATCAGTTAGTCCGGTTCATCATCTGCCACACATATATATAATCAATGCTCGGTTTATATTAAGATAGCAAATCTACACATGTTAATGAACAGGCTTTAATCCTTTTCTCTCTCCAACTCTTCAGCCATCCATATCACTGAAAATCTGATGATGGAATGCTTAAAGCCCTTGATGCCAATATTATAGTCATATCTATGTTGACCCTAAGTCAATCTGACTCCTCATATATAGGACCTTAATATGTTCATTTAAATATACAGAAGAGGGGTGGGCAGAATGCAGGGCTGAATATGTAATATTGAAATACAAATATAATATATATACTTAACCTAGATGCAATTAATTGGGATTAGAATCCGGACTTTCAAGCTCCCTACAATCATTTACTCTATCTAATTTAATTGATATCAATGACCACATACATGTGAAAAAGATAAATGATCTCTAATATACATATTTCATGTTGTACCAGCTCTCATCAATTAATCCGGATCATCATCTCCCACACATATATAATCAGTGCTTGGTTTATATTAAAATAGCAAATCTACAAACTTTAGTGAACAGACTTCTATCCTCTCAACTCTCCAACTCTTCAGCCATCCATATCACTGAAAATCTGATGATGGAATGTTCAAAGACCTTAATGATGCCAATATTATAGTCATACCTAGATTGATCCTAAGTCAATCTGACGTTCATATATAGGACTTTGATTAGTTATCAGATCACAACCTTCAACTTTTGGTCATTTATAAAGCAAAGTCAAATGAGCAAAGAAGAATATCAGCATGGTTCCTTAGCTGTTATTGGTTGTAAACTTCGATTGTTATAGAAGTAAGAAAAATAGCTAACAAGAGTAAAGTATTTATCATTATATCTTCATTGTAATAATATGAAGGCAAAGATTTACCTGTATAATTTTTTCAAGATGATTGGCTAAGCATCACTAAATGTTTATTATTTCTTTGTCCTTCAACCATATGGTGCCTAGAAAAGAAGTATGACGTTTTAAATGTAGCTGTAATATGCCACACCAATGAATGTTATTTACTGGACACAGAAATAATGTGCTTTACTGCCTGAATGAATCTGGTATTTAATCTTTATTTTAGTAACCTATGGAATTAAAGCTGACCTTGTTGAAAAACCGTATGAATTGGAACCCAATCATAGATATTTAGAATTAAGAAAATAAGGTAATGGCCCAAAGCTTTGTGAAACTATTTAAATGGTAATAAGAAGTTTAAATATTTCATTTAAAAGGTTTCAGTATGAAAACTTAATTATTTGCATATTTTTAAATTTATTTTAATGTATTATAAATAAAAATGTAATATATTTATTATTATTATTCCTGTAATTTCCTCTATGAGTTGAAATTGTGAAAGGAGGATTATGATTCTTGTGGGAATGAATAGTGAGGTTACACATGAAGAGAAAATTAATTTTTTTTTTTACATTAATGTTTAAGAAAAATGCAATACAGAGAGCATACCAATAGCTCAAACAAATTCTTAATTAATAAGTGCGGTATGAGAAAATATTTAAAATCTCTATCCAGAACACTCATCTCCAGACCAACTGGTTTCGAGCTTATGGCTCACGTCAGTGGAGAACTAGAATATTCAGACACTAGATCCAAAACATCAACTCAAAACCCAGCACTTATTTCATACGTATTTTTAAGTAGAAACTCTGAAATTTTCAGACATGAAAATGTCTTTAAATCCAGCTATCTAACTTAAATAGCTATATGGGACTGAACTAAATTCAGATCTACCATAAGCTCGAAACCAGTTGGTCTGGAGATGACAGTGATCTGGGTAGAGATTTTAAATATTTTCTCATACCGCACTTACTAATTAAGAGCTTGTTTGAGCTATTGGTACGCTCTCTGTATTGCATTTTTGTAACTACAAGCTTATAAAAGTAATGACACGTTATATATGATTTGCTTTTTTGATTATTTTACCTTTAAGGCTTTGGCTATGCTGAGGCTATTAAATATGGTAGATCTGAATTTAGTTCAGTCCTATGTAGCTGTTTAAGTTAGATAGCTGGATTTAAAGACATTTTCATGTCAGAAAATTTCAGAGTTGCTACTTAAATATACGCATGAAATAAGTGCTGGGTTTTGAGTTGATGTTTTGGATCTAGTGTCCGAATATTCCAGCTCTCCACTGACGTGAGTCATTACTTCGAAACCAGTTGGTCTGGAGATGAAAGTGTTCTGGATAGAGATTTTAAATATTTTCTCATACCGCACTTATTTATTAAGAGCTTGTTTAAGCTATTGGTATGCTCTCTATATTGCATTTTTGTAACTACAAGCTTATAAAAGTAATGTCACGTTATATATATGACTTGCTTTTTTGATTATTATTAATTTTTAAGCTATATTTTGAACAAATTTGATTCATCTGGCAGATATTGCTGAAACAGTAAATAATAATTCTTTAACTATTAGTGGAAAATAAAAAAATTAGTTAGGAATAAACTAATATTTAACGATATTCAAACTCTATAACATGTATAATCTGTAACTGTGATGTATGTATGTTGATATTTTTTGCTACTTATATTGTCTACTTTAATAAATATGTTGTTGATTAGTTAATCTAATCTATTTTCATTTTATTCTCATTCTCGCATATAGAAATGTTTTTCCTATTTAGTTAGGTTAGAATAATTAGTGTGTAACTCTGTATTTTTGTTTTATTCAAATTAGAATTTAGTAGAAATATAGAAAAGTGTGAATTAAGATCTTTAGGATAACCCTTCAGACTTGAAAGTAGTACTGAGTATCCTGGGTCAATTCAAAACTTAAGTTATTTTTTCCAGATTTGTATTTTTTTTCCCAGTATTTTTGGAGCTAAATGATGTATTTGAAAATGTAATCAGTATTTTAAAAGAACTTTGTAATAAAGAAGTTTGAGTAATGTAGCATATTCAGTTTGATCATCATTGGTAACTTAAAAGTTATATCGTGTGTGTCTTTAATTATAATTAAATATTTTGAAGTTGGCAAAAAAGTTAAATATATCTGTCTTAATTCATATATTTGGTACATCAACACATTGCTAGTTCATAGCTGACTTATTTTTCATAATTTTAATGCTGTAGATTTCCATTACCCCTATTACATTTGGCCTTCTAATGTGTAGCTTGATCACTGTATCATCAGTTTCATCAAGAGAGTATTTGCCAAACAATTCCCTTCTTCTATTCTAATGTATTTGCATATAGGTGGAGTGGGGAGAGAAAAGAAGAGAAAGAGAGAGATTTGGTTTTATTAATCTTGAAAAGAAGAGAAAGAGAGAGATTTGGTTTTATTAATCTTGAAAAAAATGCATAAACATATGGGAAAAAGTGGAATTTGTAGAAAAGATCTATTAGCAATTAGATGTGAAAGTAAAATTTTTTAATTTATTGTTCAAATGAATTGTTTACTATTAGTTACAGCAATCTTATGAAATCAATTAGCAGTTTTTAGGAAATTCTTAATAAATTCTATAGCAGTTGATTCTTTTTAAAAAAACATTTCTTTTCAGGATAATTAATAGATTATTTTTTTAAAAAATATATGATTCAAAGGTATTTTACTCCCCTTTTGAAATATATAGAATTTTTTATAAGAATGTATGAGGATTTAAACCCTTACCCTTGGATTAATAGGTATTAGAAATAACAAACTATTTTTAAACTTAATATCCTAATTAATGGTGGGCAGACTGAGTATTCACCCATATTTCCTGGCCATTTTTGCCACCAAGCAAGTGTAAGTAGAGAGAGAGTCTAGGTCTTGCTATTATAGATATTATTTATTATTGTAAACATATCTGCCATTCTGCAGATTAGGGCATCATCTCTGAAAAGAGAAATATCTATAGGTTGAGTTCAAATCCCTCCTCAGCTTCATAGTTGACAGACTCTTCAGGGCATCATCTCTAAAAAGAGAAACATTTATAGGTCGAGTTCAAATCCCTCCTCAGCTTCATAGTTGTTAGACTCTTCACATAGCAATGTGTCACAGGGTGTGTGTAGCTATATTTAATTACATTTGGAATGAGAGAAAAAAAATGATACTTAAAATAATATAAATATAATAAACAAAATTTATTTACTATATTTATACACCTTATGTGGTACTAAGGAATGAATTCGACACATTAAAAAAAAATACATATATATTTAAGTGAGAAGTATCTTGAAGAAAATTAATTTAATTAGATTGCAATTAACTTATGATTTTGATACGCGTACATCCAATTTAAACAATCATGTAATTATTATTATTTAATTATTATAATTAAAACAGGCAAAACTCTCCATATAGTATTACCACTCAGTGCAAGCCAGAGTAATCAATGGATTCAGAAGGCTTATGCATAAAATCCCCATCTAGTGCCTACTCATCCAATATCTCCAGACTAGTTTCTGGCTTGTGGCCTTCGTCAGTGAGGAGCCTTGGATCTGACAACATTGCACCCAGATCTTAGATCTAATGCAACCTTCCAGCAGTCACCTTTTATCTCTACTTAACTACAAAACTATGAGTCTTAAATTGAAAGCACAATATTTTCTATCCAAGCTCATAAGCTTACATAGTCATATAAGTCTGAACTCAGTTCAGTACCTATACATTTTGATGTCTTTGGTTGTTTAATAACCATAGCCACCACTATCCTATTTGGCAGGATTGATTTTAAGCCAATAAACATCACATGGTCACCATTTTTTATGCTTGCTTGTAACTATTATTAAAGAAATGAAATTTGTTAAAGAATTTGTATATGTGAAAATATGTGTAAGGTTAAATTGGATTCTTACACAAGAAATTGAAGTTATCTACTTAAGTGAATTGTTAAGTAAATATTGTTTAATAAGGATAGAATTAGCATTGGGGATAGTGAAATTTATTATATCAGATTAGCTGATGATATGTCAGTACTTGTAAATGGTAATGGTGAGATCATTAATATATTATGTATATTTTAAAAAACTTATATAAAATTCTGAAAGGAAATAAGTTTTTTTTTTTTTTAATGTGTCAAAGGGTCGGCCAGGAAGCGAACCCCGAGACAACTGCTTGTAAAGCAGCTGTGCTAACCACTTGGCCAACAATGCTTGACAGAAATATATCAAGTTGAGAGAAGAAAAGATTAAGATTAAGCATTGGATAGGAAATTATAGAACAGAATTTGTGAAATTGGATAACTAGTTTTGGAAATAGCCATTAAAAATGTAGAATAAGAATTGCAATAATTAAATAAACTTTTAACAAGAGTGAGTGGTTTTTACTGTGGACTATTGAAATTAAATCTAAATAAGAGAGGCTTGTTAAATGTGTTATTTGCATTATTTGCATTAAAGGTTTTTGAATAGAACAGAAGTACAGACAATTAAGAAAAGTCAGAAGAAAAAAATTGGAGGCTTTAGAAATATATATTTAAAAGAAAAGGGAAAAGGTAAATTGGAAAAATAATGTTAAAAAAAGTAAATGAAGAAAGATGGTTTGGGGAGATTATGAAACAAAAAAACTGGTATGGGCATGTATTTTGAGGCCAAGAAAATATAAAAGATATGTTTTTTGCGACTCAAGAAGGTATCAAAAAAAAAAAAAAAAGATAGGAAAAGAAAGAAGTCGATTAATAACCCTAAGAGCATAATAATTATGGGTATTTGAGGAGTTGAGCCAAAACAGGCTTGGATTAATGCAGTTTGGTATGTGAAATTTGCATTTTATCAGACAATTGATGATGCCCAATAACCACCACCTCTTATACTTGTGTATAGCTGTTAAAACAGCCAAAACTTCTATACATATTGCCATACACAGCAAGCAAGAGTAATCAATGGATGCCAGAAGGCTTGCATAAAATCCCTATCTAGTGCCTACTCATCCAATATCCCCAGACTAGTTTCTGGCGTGTGGCCTTCGTCAGTGAGGAACCTTGGGTCTGAGAGCACTGCACCTAGATCTTAGGATCTAATGCAGTCCTCCAGTAGCCATCTTTTATCTCCATGTAACTACAAAACTATGAGTCTTAAACTAAAAACACCTTAATGTTTTCAATCCAAGCCCACTTTCTTATATAGTCATATGGGTCTGAACTCAGTTCAGTACCCATACATTTTGGGGGCTTTGGTTTTTTAATAACCATAGCCATCACTATCCTATTAGGCAGGATTGGTTTTAAGCCAATAAACATCACATGACCACCACCTCCTATGCTTGTGTATAACTGTTGTTAAAACAGGCAAAACTCACTATACATATTGCCACACACAGCAAGCTAGAGTCATCAATGGATGCCAGAAGGCTTGTGCAGCGCTCCTGATGAAGGCCCCAAGCCAGAAATTAGTCTGGGGATATTGGATGAATAGGCACTAAATAGGGATTTTATGCACAAGCCTTCTGGCATCCATTGATTACTCTAGCTTGCTGTGTGTGGCAATACATATAGTGAGTTTTGCCTGTTTTAACAAGTTATACACAAGCATGTTTATTGGCTTAAAACCAATCCTGCCTAATAGGATAGTGGTGGCTATGGTTATTAAAGAACCAAAGACACCAAAATGTATGAGTACTGAACTGAGTTCAGATCCATATGACTATATAAGCGGGTGGGCTTTGATTGAAAACATTGTTTTCAGTTTAAGACTCATAGTTATGTAGTTAAATGGAGATAAAAGGTGGCTGCATTAGATCCTAAGATCTAGGTGCAGTGCTCTCAGATCCAAGGCTTCTGACTGACGAAGGCCATAAGCCAGAAACTAGTCTGGGGATATTGGATGAGTAGGCACTAGATAGGGATTTTATGCACTCACCTTCTGGCATCCATTGATTACTCTAGCTTGCTGTGTGTGGCAATACGTATAGTGAGTTTTGCCTGCTTTAATAATAATTGATGATGATGACTACTATTATCATAAATATTTTGATAATTTCATAACTATATATTTTTTGTTATTATTTACTTTTTGCTTCCATAATATTTTTTAAAATTCTTTTACTAACTTATTTGTTCTTTTTATTTATTATTTCATATTTTTAACAATCAATGCAGTTATGAAAATCTATTTGGCATTGCTTCTCAGTATCTGATAAAATCATTGCTTATATGAGTGAATGGATGATATGACACATCTAATTCACATTAAATATTAATTATTTTTACATTACAAATTATTTCATTATTCTGAAATGCAATAAGATAATGAAAATAATTTTAAATAAAAAATATTTATTTAAAGGTGATATTTTAAAAAAAATAGCCACATTTTATAGTGAAATAGAATAGAAATTAATAGCAAATATTAATTATAATTTAATTAGAGATGAAAAGTATATTTTGTTATTCTTTCTTATTAAGTTAACAATTCTGAAGTTGAACAAATATTTCAATTTTATTTTATATAATGAATTTGTGATTATTAATAATTTCTAATTTGAATTATGCATTAACATTTCAAGTTTATATATTTTTAAATTTATTTATTGTATTGAGCAAAATTATTTCTTGCATAACTTGAATTTAATTTTTAAAAACATTTTTTTCTTTTCTTTTGACAGCTATGTTAACTCAAGAAGAACAGAAGTAAGTATTTAATTTACATTGATTAGAGTTGATTTTTAAAAATTAAATACACCTGGGTCTCTTTTTATGTAGTAACTACCTTCCGCAGAAAACCCGCAAAAAAAAAATCGCACAAAATTAGACTTAACTTACCTTGAAAAGTTTGGGATACATTCTGTAATTTTCTAAAATCGCATAAAACCAAAGCAACAAGGTAAAATTAATTTAAAATTCGCATAATAAAAAATAAGGAAATAAAGTATGACTAATAAAAAATTTGAAATATCTGAAAAAAATTGATACAAGACAAAGTTTTTTTTTACTCTTTTTATTAACTATTTAATTTTATTCAAAACAATATGTTTTTATGTGTAATTTATTTTACATTTTTCATACATATTTTAATCATTATCGCTATTTGACAATATGCGGGTTCTTTTGTGAACTGGTAAGAAATCAGATTCATCACAAGAAGAAACACAAACAGCAGAATTAATGCCAACTTCAGTCTTACGCTGTGTTAATAGTTTTCTGGCGATAATGTAATCAGTGATTAAACTTTGAGACCATTGATTTTACTAATTATTTATGAAGCCCGCTATATCCAGACATACAACTATTTAGCTCTCATTGGAATTTAAGAGCTCGTTTATAATTTGTGTCATTAACAAGAAAATGATTTGTCAATTGATTAGAAAATTGAAGACTTTCTAGAATCATTTTTGCTGTGAAACGAACAGGTTCCACTTCTGTATCATTATCTTTTTCTAAATCTTCTACGGTATCCAAATTTATTGACAAACCTTTTTCCAACAGGTATTTAACATATGTAAAATTAAATGCGTGTATATAAAACTGGGAAATCCTGATTTTAAGTGAAATATGAAAAGAAAACTGCATAAAAAGATATTAAGAAGAAACATGAATCACATAACTTCAAAATCGCATTAAAAAAATCCGCATAAAAAGAGACCTAGGTTTATAATAAAATTGCAATACAATTTAGCAATTGAAATGCAGTTTTATAATATAATATATATATTTGCATGAGTCAAAGAAGTAATGCTCTTTTTAACTAACACTTCAACTAAAGTAATTATCTTTAATAGGTTTAAATGATTTCTGAATTCATTAAAAGAATATGTTAGCTGATGATACAGTTTATCTGAAATTAAAAGCATCATTTCTGAATCATTGCATTTCATTTTTATCTTTTAAACGTTAGTTGATATATAGCATCTAAAGAATTTTAATTTTATTATTAATTAAATGAAAACCCCATTGGCTTTTTGAATCATCTGTTTATACGTTTAATAGCTAGTTAGTATAAATTTAATCATAAATAAGTGATAATTAAAAAAAAAAATTGTTGCATATATGTGTGTATGCACACACTCATAAAGATCTAATCAATCATCTGTTCAACGATAAATTGTATGTCACTCCAAACGATTTCAAATCCCCTTTTTTTTCTTAGGATTTTGCAACTATTCTCTTTGGTAAAATAAACTACTAATGTTTTTTTTAAAAAAGATTGTATAATTCTGTTCATGTTTTAAATTCTCTAATAAATATTTTTTAGTCATATCTCAGAAAAGGGATTAAATATTAATGATTATCTGTCTTTTTTTAAATATAATAATCCCATTTTCATCGGTCCACAAATATTCTTGTTGCATATAATAAATAATCATGGCAGTTGTCTCACTTTAATTTCTTTTTTTCTAAATCTTTAAAAATATTCTTTTCTACAAGTCTTTTTTATTTATTTAAAACATTGACCTAATCTGTATTTGTGGCTTTGTCTATTATATATGCAGCATGTAATAATTTTAATATTATTATATAGTTACATATTATAGTACAGTATTTAAATATGTATATTTATTACATATGTATAATAATTAAAACAAGTTATAAATTTCATAACTTGCTTTTAAGCTTGCATTTTGATAGAGTTTTACCAATAGCTCTAAACAAGCTTTGTTTCATAAGTGCCGAGAGAGATAGAATTCAAAATCTCTATCGATCCTCCCTACCTCCAGATCTTCTGGTTTCGAGCTTAATGGCTCATGTCAGTGAAAGGGATGGGAGACTAGAAACTAGACCTGGTCCATCCCTTCACTGACGTGAGCCGTTAAGCTCGAAACCAGCTGGTCTGGAGGTAGGGAGGAACAATAGAGATTTTGAATTCTATCTCTCTCGGCACTTATGTAAACAAAGCTTGTTTAGAGCTATTGGCAAAGCTCCATCTAGTGATCATTACATGTATATATATATATTGTAATGGATCTGACTAGAGTATATTTCAACATTTTACATTTTCTCAAAAATTTATTTATTCATAAATTATGCACACCACCTGAGTTTAAGCATTAGGACATAAATTAACACATGTATATTTAAAACAATATTTTATTTAATATAATGATGTAATCATTACACAGCCCCATTTCTAATCTCAGGCTAAATTGTGGAGAACATAAGTTAAGCTGGTAAATGACAATAGATCATGCAATCTTGCATAAACAAGGTAACAGATCATCTGACAATAATTTATTTACCAGTGTACATATTAAATGATGTACAATTTATTTTCATAATTTATTTACAAAGTATAATCATTAATTGATATGCAATTTATTTCTTTAACAAAATCCTTTAATTTTCATTCATCATAGTATCAATATATTCATAGATAATATAACACATTCACCATACCTTTAATCTTTACTTTAGTAATCTTAAATATAATTCTACACATATATGAATTCATAAATATAACATTTCTTTAATTTTCATATCTTCTAGTACTTACATTTACATATGCTCTATATGGGATAGATATTAATGCTATCTTTACCACAATAATCATAAGGAATGGTTTTTTTAGATCCTAATCTTAAACATAACCACATATATAATAATAACTATAAAGGGATAGCCGGTTGGTTCTAATGTTAACTGAATAAATCGGTTGTTTTCTCATCCCTGGTGTTCGCCTCGAGATGTCGCTATTTCTAGGTCAATTCCTAAAAATATACCATTTCACCGGCCTTCACCGAACAAAAGAGGAAATTTTCTACGTTATAAACGCAGAAAAGAGTCCTCACGTTATGTTGGACGGAGGCGGTGGCGGCGACGGAAGCCAACACAAATGAGACTTCTATGATAAAACACAGAAAGAGTTCCCGACGGCTGCTAGTTATGGCTTTTTTTTTTTCTATGCCAAAAGCAAAGAGAAAGAAATGCCTTGATTGGCTGCCGTAATAGTTGATTTTCTTCATCATTTTCTCGTAATAGTAGAATATCTATTTTCTCTGTAATTTCGTGTGAGAGTGTGTGTATTTGAAGCAGTCGTAGTTTTTTAAAATTTGATAAGACGTCTATTTTTTTTAATGTATTGTAACTTACTTTACTGTTGTAAGTTTAGTAATAATGTCCTGAAGATTCCATTACGAATGGGTAACCCTCAAAAATTGCTTTTAAGGGTGCAGAACGGAAAAAATTTCAAGGATCACGCGAAAAGTACCGTTTTCGCGAGAATTCATCCGTGACCAGTTACTTTTGCTATATATATATTGTAACGGAATATATGCTGTTACATTATTTTAAAATGAAAATAAAAAGATCGTAAATAAAATTTGATTTATTAAAAAGAAAAAAACTTAAAAAACTGAAAATTAAAAGTTGTTTAATATATATAGATCGCATGATGGACAACTTTAAAAACTATTTTAAAAAATAAAAATATTTGAAAGTATTTTTTTTTTTGTTGTAAAAAAAGTAAGAATATAATAAAGATTGATTTGTTAAAAATAGAAATAATGTTGATTTCTATAATCTTAGAAAATGGAAATGATTGTCTTATTAATTAAATGATTGTTCAAAAGCAAACTAGCCCAAGAGGCATTTAAAATAAATTAAAGGGTCAGATAAGAGAGTACAAAGAAATTAAATGACCAATGCAAACACCAGAAATGTCAGCACGTACCGTAATTGAAACACCAGAGGATTAGTGACGTCTTGCCGGTTGAATCCAAAGATTGGATGATAAGAGACTAATAAAAATATAAAAGCCAAATTATTATTATAATTGTTATCTGAGAGCTGACTATGAATATGTCGTTATAAGTAGCTATATTGCAGATTTTCACGATGTGGAAGTCTGCAATAAAATTAAATTTTCCGGACAACCAGCTGAGACCTCCCTATGACAGTTAGGGACCAAAAAGGAATGGCAAGTGGCGGCTTCATTTTTAAAAAGGAAGAACAAACAATCTATATAAGTGATCACGAAGATGGACCTCAGAATCTGTAAAGTATAAACTTTTGCCAATTGAACTTTCTTTTAAATAATTACCGTATAACGTCAATAAGTAATCAATCCAAAAAAAAAAAAAAAAGTAATATAAATGAATGTACTCTTATCTGACCAAGAATAGAACTCTAAATCAATTATAAATATTTGTTTTCATATACGTTTGCTATTTCAATCATTTCCATTTTTTTTTATTTAATTATTTATGTTTGTGTTTAACTAGGTTATTTATTTCTATCTGTTAAATAAAATGTATTAAATTAAAGTTGGGTGTAGATAGCTGCATGGATAAAGAGTAATAACTGTTTAAATTCGTTTATGTTTAATTTAAGGGATTTTAGTTTCAGGCTATTTGTTTCGTAGTTAGGGCAATGCTTGTGGAAGGATATATGGGTGTTTATATTAATGTAATGTGAAGCGTGTTTAGCATACAGGGCAACGTGCCCAACTGAATGCATGACCCCAAAGAGGCAGTCATATCGTTGAAATGGTGGCAGATGTATTTACTGCACCATTGACCCCTTCTAGCTTTGTGGACAGGGATTTATAAGACGGCAGAAAGACCGCTTTCCCCCATACGTAGCACTCTTTAAAATAAAAAAAATTATATACATGATTCCTTAGTCTAACAGATGCCCTTTCCCGATCTAGACACGGATCATTTCTTTCAAATAATATCACGCTGTCAGATGCCCATTCCTGTCGGCGTGGTTTTATGCTAGCATCTTCATATTGCATTAGTTGCAAATATATATCTGGAAGCTGACATTGGGTTGGCTACGAACTTTTAGTCTGAGATTGAATGAATGTTTTGATAAGTTTTTAAGTGAAAAAAAAATCTATGTAGACTATCTATGCTCGTCATGCTAAAGTAAAATATAATTTAAATATCCATCTGTGCGATCTATTTAAAATAGTAATTTAAATTTTAAACAAAATATTAATGTTAAAACCTAAAAATAAATTTATTCCTCAATTTTAAATGTGCGTTAATAAAAATCTATTTGTGTGTTAATTACTGGCAGTGGCTTCCTTTATTTTATTGTTCTAAATATTTAATATATACTTTGAGAATAGAAATCTATTGAAACTTATAAATGTTTAAAATCTCTGCTACTCTATGAGCTAGTGACCTTGGGCAAACGATCGGAATCCAAATATATAAATTAAAATAAAAAAAATTTTTTTTTAAAACTTAACGTACCTGCCTACTATATAAATTTTCTAGGTTCAAATGCCTAGTGGCGCCCTGTAGTGCAGATTACGTGAAGTCTCCTCCTCCCCCGATCGTTAAAATATATATGCACAAACAAAAACAAAACAGTGTCTAATTATTAGGAATTACTTGTCCAAAAAAGAAAATTAGTCGGGTATTATTATTATTATTATTTTTTTTTTACATTTATTATTTCAAAATAAGATTAGTTTTTATATCTACACACTAACAAAAACAACCCAGTTCCTGATTAATTACTGTCTTAAAAAAAAAAAAAAGAAAGCAAATTCAACGGGGTTTGGTTTTTTTCAATGGAGTATTTGAATTACGTTTTTTTATTTTTTTATATATATATACACAAGATTTACCAAAAAAAAAGAGGAACCCACTTTCTGATTAATTACTGTCAAAAGAAACGCAAATTAGTCAGCTATCATTTTTAAATTTAGTATTTCAATAACGGTACCCTTTTTATATAGACAGAGTTAACAAAAACAACCCACTTTTTGATTCATTACTGTCCCTAAAAAAAAGAAAACGGAAATTAGTCGGATATCATTTTTCAATTGAGTCTTTCAATGACGGTCCTTACTAATAGTAGTTGGGTATCAATTCTAAATTGTAGTATATAAATGACGTTACTTTGGATAGATTTAGAATTATGTATTGCTTTTTTAATAAAATGATTGATTTACTCTTGACCAAAAATACCGCAACTTTAAAAAAAGACACACATAAAGTTCAAAAAAAAAATGAGAAAAAGCCCTTGTTTGCCTTCAATTTCTTTTAATAGTTTTAGTTCATTATCATCTACTTGTGTTAGTTCAACTGGATCACCCCCTGCTATTTGTTTTTTCATTTGAACATGTTTGTGTTCATTTTGTAGATTTTTCTCTAATAGTTTTGGTTCAGATTCATTTAAAAGTTCATTATATATTTTTGGTTCATTCTCTGATCTTAAAAGCAATTGAGCTTGTTCATTGTCCATGATTTGATCTATTGTTTCTTCTTGAAAGTTGTACTTGCTCATTTTTTTGATCATTGTCTATTTGTTTGAGATCATCTAATTTTCGTTCTAGTATAAATAGTTTGTATAAATTAGCCATTCTTTATTGATGATCTTTCTGTTTTAACATTCGTTTTTCAGTATCTTGCAACCGTTTAACATCCTTTGCTCATATAAACTGACCAACATTTGCATCATATCTACTTTTGTAAATGTTGCAGAATTTTTATCTCTTTATTGATATCTTCATGCTTTATTTGTTTCTATGAATCACTATCTGGATGGACATTGTCCATATCCAAAGTTTCTAAGTTATCTTCTTCACAGCTAACTTCAGAAGTGTTTGCTTGCATTATTTCCTGCTGCTTTTCATCCTTTTTATTTTCATTCTCCATTTTAATAATCCTCAAATTTTTTAAAATGCAATAATCTTATTTTGTGCAATACAATTATAAATAGATACATTACTAACCGCTAGATCGACTCTGGAACACCATATATATTTGTATTCTTCATGACATAACTTGCTTTGTTCATTCTTGTTTTTTTTTTGTTTTACAGTATAATTACAATATAGGGAAAAAAATATCTGGTCAATAATATAATTCATCTAACACCAGTGCACAAACTCTGAGTCCCAAAAATTTACAAACAGTTGGTATTACTATGTAATGGTCAATTTAAATATATTTTAACATTTTACATTTTCTTATAAATTTATTTATTTACATAAATTACGCAGATGCCATTTGGCTTTAAGCATCAGGACGTAAATTAATACATGTATATTTAAAGCAATATTTTATTCAATATAATAATGTAGCCATACACAGTCCCATTTGTAATGCTGAGCTAAATCGCGGAGAACATAAATAACTTTTGATGAATGATGGTAGACCAGGCAATTTTATATAAACAAAGTGTAACAAATCACGCGATAAAAATTTATTTACAACTGTATCTATTAATTGATGTACAATTTATTTTCTTTAATAAAATTAACAAATTATATAACCGTAATTTATTTATAAAGTATGTATAATCATTAATTTTTTTTAACAAAGTTTTTAATTTTTATACATCATAGTATCAATATATTCATGGATAATATAACACAATCGCTGTATCTTTAACTCTGACTTCAATAAACTTAAATATAATTCTACGCATGTATGAATTTATAAATATATCATTTCTTTGACTCGCATGTCTTTAAATCCTAATCCTAAACATAACCACTTATATAATAATAACTATAAAGGGATGGCCTTTTGGTTGTAATCCTAACTGAATAAATCTTCTATACAATAATTATAAGAAGTGACCATTTGGTCCTAAACCTAATTTAATACAACTTTAATTTATCCAGAAATGACTCATTCTGTGATCGATCCCTAACTCATTAAACTAATAGGAATGTATTCTCCCTGATGGATGTGAACATATGTAAACTATTAAACATTGAACAAACAACTGCATACATATAAATCTACATAAAATTCAATTTTCAGTAATCAAATATAAGTTTATCTACGAATGAATGAGACTAATGGACATAATTACATCATTAATTATGTTATTTGAGACCTAGGCAATTTATATGTATGCATTGCATTTACATGATTATTATTATTTTTTTGCCTTTTCCTCTTATTAATAACTTATATAAAATTCATAAACTTAACATAAATATGTGATATATAATAATTGTTTTTTGCCTTTTTAAAAAAATAATTTTAACAAATAAAGAGAAATTATTACAAATTTATTTCCTTTTTTTTTTTAAACTAATAGTTTCTTTCAATATAACACCCAGATAACAAGCATTATTTACAAATCCAAATTATTTAAAATAAAGTACAAATTATTCTTTAAATATAAGACTCACTCAAACAAAATAATTGTCATTTACTTCTTTCGGACAAATATTAAGTGTGAGAAAATAATTTTGTAATTTTTAGCTGTCATTTAAATAAGCCTATTTCTTCTTTTCATTCGCAGTTATTCAAAGTGGTCCAGATTAGATCTAGCTAACTATTAATAGTGTCCTTACTTTTTATTCATAAGGCATAGAGAAAATCCTGGGATTTGAATGAAATAATATCCCCTTCTACTTAAGGAAAAAGAAAACTGATTTTATATAAAAACTAAATTTTCTTTCTTGAATCTCATTTTAATTCTTTTTTTTTTTGAAAAACAAATTTGCATATCACTTTACTTAGAAGAAAAAAAAAATTTTTTTTAAATATTGAAATGAATAATAGATTGTTCATTTCAATATGTACAAGTACACTAAAATTCTGAACAGCTTTATATTTGCAATTTATCTTTAAAAGCAGTAGAGTGGGTGTTTGCTCAATAACAAAAAAATGTGCATATATGGTTGATTACTTATATATATTATGGTTAAAAAAAAAGGCAAAAGCCTATCAATGTTTATTGGGGCACATGATGTTCTTGCACCATCATTGGACTTCTAGATATGCAAAAATTTTTTTTTTTTCAGTGATAATGAATTTAAAATTAATAAAGTCGTATCTGTTTCAATTGATTATAATATTTAATTCATGTATTAATATGGAAATATCACCTAGTAATATACATAATAAATCATATATAATATTTCTTCTTAGAAACTTAGTAAACTGAATTCAAAAGATAATAAAAATATTTATCTCTGTTTTATGATGGAATTATATTTTTATTATTTATTAATGGACAGTTCTTTCAAATGAACTATTTATAATTGTGATGATGGAAGCTGCTAACTTTGTTGCTGGTTATCTACTTCATTGACTAACAACCTTTCTGAGCATTATAACTTATCTAATGAATTCTGTCATTTCATAATGGATCAAAATAAGACAATTTCAATCTGGCTAATTAAAGTGCTTCAAGTGAGAGTTCAGATCTAATACAATGAGTTATTCATAGTTTTACTAGCACTACAGTTCCAAAGCATTTTTTTAAGATTTTTCATTACAATTCTATCTAGTATTAGTCTATGTTAAAGTTTTTTTATTACTGAATTTTTGTTGTTAATGAATAATAAAAAAAGGCAAAACTATCAAAGCATTTCTGTGTTTATTTTTAAATTTGAAATTATCTTCTGAATCTAACATGATTGTCTTTGTCTTCATATTTAGTTATAATCTAATTTTTCATTTTTTAAATTTTTTTAATGGGAATCTTGAAATTATCTCTATTTTTAGTTGCAAGCTTGATGTTATCAATATATCTAAATTTGTTAATGTTTCTTTTATCAGTTCTAATGTGCATTTATCTTTATTGAGTCTAACTTTTCTCTTTATATACAAGTTAAAGTGTTCCGATATGAAAACCTGATTAATTTCTTTATGAATGTGAAACCATTTTATTTTACGAGAGTTTGGTTTAATTATAGTGTCTATTCTCAGATTCCTCGAAAGAGCTTATCCTAAAAGTATTAATAATTTAATGTGATTGAGATAACATGTCAATAGTTTCTGATGTTACTCAATTTTTTTTTAAAACACCTTTCATATTTTATATTGTTTATTTGCGTCTGGTATGGGATATTTTATATTAGTTTGCATAATATCAAGATTCTTTTTTTTTGGTATAGGAATATAATTTGATTTCTTTTAATATATAAATTATTGTGTAGTTTCATAATTTTATTAGTGTTTTATTTATCGATTTTTTTTGTTTTAATTGTCTGAAACATTTTTGAAGCGATTGTTGTTTGAAAATGATCTCAAAGTTAATCTGATATCTTCCATTATTGAGGATTTTTCTATATAGGATAATTTTTCAAAAGTAGCTTATTTGATATTTTTTTATATTTTTCCATCTCTAATTGATATTTATTATGATGGTTATAGTCTGTCAGTTAGCATTTTGCAGAAAATTTATTTGTGATTTGAAAGTTTCTTTTTTGATCTCACAAACCATTGAAAAATAATTTTGGAATTTCCAAGATGATTTTCAGAAACTTTATCAATATTGTTATTGTCTTTATAAATGCTGTTTGGAATCTCCTAATCATTGCTCTTAAAAGATATTTTTGGCCTCTATTTTTTTTTTTTTCAATTATCAATGTATTTTCTAACTCACATGTTGATTTTTTTTTGATTATTTAATTTTATTTAAACTTTCTTAGATTCATCTTTTGCTATCATTCACAATTTCATTATCCACCAATTCCATTCAAAACCTTAAATCAGTTTATGATATTATTTCTAAAAGTATTAGGTATGTTTTTTAAAAATTTATATTTAGGACATTGGATTGACTATGTAAATTGATTGGTAATGGACTTTATAAAAAATAATTTATTGTTAACTTGAGTATGATTTTCTTATGAGAATTCTTATGAGAATTAGTTTTTATTTACTTTGTAAAAATCGTTTAAAGAAACACAATATCAATTGTTTTTATTGGGAAGATATAACTGATAAAAAAATATAATGAAAACTACAAATAAGCCAGATTTTGAAATGTTTTGGAAAGAAAAGTTTGCTGTAGACAAGTTCTAAACACAGCATTGCAGGATCTAACATTTAATATATCTGGATATATTTGTGGTTCATGAATTGGTTTTTATAGTTATCATAAAATCTTATTGATTTTTATCTCTTTCTTCTTTTATTTTTCTGGAATTAAAATGGTCATACTGTATTTATTTATGAGTGGTTACTAATCTGTAAATCAATGAATGAATATTTTTATAATAAATTGTGGTTCATTTACTGTAAAAAAAAAGTCTGCTTTTTTAAAATTTTATTTCCAATCATTACATTTAATAAGTATGTAAAATACATGTTTTTTCTATGGCTTCACAATTTTTTTTTTTTGTGTTGGTGTTCTAACTTTGGGGTTTTCATTTACTTTTCCATAATAAAAATATTTTATATCTATTTATAAAAAAAAGATTTAGTTTATTAAAACAAACACAATAAATTTATTAAAACAAATGATAATAAATGTTATGGTTAAGATATTTATTACATATAACATGTTACTGTAATTTTAAATTTATCCAAATTTTTATTTTTATTTAAAATTGTGTCCAGACAAGAAGAAAAGCCTGCTCCTGTTGCACCTCCTCAAACCACAGAAGCAGCCCCTACTTTAGTAGTTTCAACTACAACTACAGTGTCTAGTTCTCCTACATTGTCAGCTATTCAACTTCCACAACTCGCTACAACTACTATTGGCTCTCCAGTAGTAACCAGTGTGACAAATGCGGCAAGCAGTTCACCAGTTGCAGTATCTGGGACCACCTCAGCAGCCGGAACTCCAGCTGAAGTTGAAGAAGAAGAGTAAGTCGTGCATACTTATATATATTTAAAATTGTTATAATTAATATACATTTTACTATTTTTTAAACATAGCTATAAAAAAAAACTACAAAATTTATGCTGATGATTTTATAGAACAATATTAGTCAAGTTTTGATAAATAGGCAAAACAGTATATTTAATAATTTGTAATATAACAAAATAAATAATGATAATACACTATTCTGGAAAGATTATAAATTATTCTAAAAATTTACAGCTTAACACTGCTTTTAACCAGATTGGTGATATTCATAGAATATGTCAATTATCTTCTTTGGTTTGGACTATAGAAAATGAAGATACATCAAATGGTATAGTGTTTTTAGATACATATAACCAACATTCATATGAACAAATAAATTATAAAATGATTATAAAACCTATCAATATTTGCAGTGTAATTCATCCACATTCTTATACTTCAATTTCACATAATTCAAATAGTTTTTTTTATACTGTATAGAAACTATAAATTATGCAAATTTAAAGCAAAAAGAAAAGACAACATTGAAACCTATATAAAAGATTTAGTTAATTCAGGGTATAGTAGTAATATATTAAATAAAATTCTTAAAAAATTCTATTCATCTTTAAATATGGAACATTAATAACAATATTAATGCATGGATCATCATCTTTCCTTTTGTATCATGTATATTTAAAAAGATGAAAACAATCTGCTCAAATGAATCCAATATTAGTTTTAGAATCCCTCCTAATCTTAATCAAATGTTGAACAATACTAAACACAAATTATCTCCAGACTAAGCTCTCCAAGCAGTTTATTAAATTAAATGCAATGATCCAATATGTAATGCAATTTACTATGGTGAGTCTTGTGCTTTTTGTGCTACAAGATTAGTGCAATATATATATCAATAGATGGCGCTTTACCAAAACCACCGAACAAGCGTATATTTGTTTACATAAACGTCAAAAGATTCAGAATTCACTATCTTTTTCGTTTGCTCCACCTTCAGATCAGCTGATTTCAAGCTAATTTGCTATCATCAGTGAAGGATAGGGCTAGAAACTAGATCTAAACACTGACTCCAAGCGTTTATGCAAAAAGTTCCTATCAGTTTGCAAGCATGAATTTTTCAGACACGTAATGTCTTCAAACCCAACCTAACAAGCCAGATAGCTTTACGTGTCTGAAAAATTCATGCTTGCAAACTGATAGGACTTTTTGCATAAACGCTTGGAGTCAGTGTTTAGATCTAGTTTCTAGCCCTATCCTTCACTGATGATAGCAAATTAGCTTGAAATCAGCTGATCTGAAGGTGGAGCAAATGAAAGAGATAGTGAATTCTGACTCTTTTGACGTTTATGTAAACAAATATACGCTTGTTCGGTGGTTTTGGTAAAGCGCCATCTATTGATCATAAATACAAGCGATAGCAAGTGTACATGATTATAACTTGTTTTTGTTTTTCATAAATGTACCTTTAAAGATTTTTGAAATGATATATATTGCAGAGGCTTTGACTATGTGGTGAAACTGACCTGATATCAGACCCATATAGCTATCTGGCTTGTTAAGCTGGGTTTGAAGACATTACATGTCTGAAAAATTCATGCTTGCAAACTGATAGGAACTTTTTGCATAAACGCTTGGAGTCAGTGTTTAGATCTAGTTTCTAGCCCTAACCTTCACTGATGATAGCAAATTAGCTTAAAATCAGCTGATCTGAAGGTGGAGTAAATGAAAGAGATAGTGAATTCTGACTCTTTTGACGTTTATGTAAACAAATATACGCTTGTTTGGTGGTTTTGGTAGAGCGCCATCTATTGATCATAAATACAAGCAATAGCAAGTTTACGTGATTATAACTTGTTTTTGTTTTTCATATATATATATATGCAAACAGACCCCAATATTAATTGTATATTTTTGGAACATGAAATCAAGTTTGACCACAACTTCGATCCATTTAATACTAAAGTCATTTGCGCTGAGCGCAATTATTGGAAAAAAAAAAAAAATATAAAGAGGCGTGGTTTGTTGCAAATAACATCAATGCAGTAAACAAGAAAGAATAAATTATAATCTTTCTAGAATAGTTTACCATCACTATTTTTTTTGTTATATTCAAATTAAAGAAAGAAGTAATTTAATTGAGTTATAATTTGTATTATAATAAAAATGATAGTAATCATTTCTATATTTTTTGAACATGATTATTATAAATTAGGATAAGATAAAAAACATATAGAGTAAATTATTAAATTATATGTTTCTAAGCATACTAAGAAGTTAATGAAAAGGACTTTTTAAGGGGGGAAAAATTTTTTTTTGATTAAAAAATATTAAACTAAAATTAAGAATAAGAATGAGGATGTATTTTTTAAAAAAATGAATTAGTATGCTTTAAAGTTTAATATTTAAAGTGTCAAATTTGAAATTAGACTGCAGAAATCGTGCAAATATATTCAGCTGGATAATGATGTTACTGGTAACAATAAATTAACTTTGAAAATGAGTAGCTTAAATAAAAAAAAATAAAATAATGATTTTCAGTAAAAAAATCGAAGTATAAAAATGCACAATATTATATCTATTTCAAAATAACATTGCTTGTAATTTCACTAAATCTGTTTAATAAAGATGATTACTCTTTTTTAAATAATAATAATGAGAATTATTAGATTGAAACAAGTGAAGTTGAAATCTAAACTGTATCATAGTATGTGAGCTTCCAAAAAATGTGAACAAATAATATCTCAAGCAGCCATTTTTCATTTCTGAGCACTGTACATGATCAAAAAATAAATAAATTTGTAAGTAAATTTTAATTATTCCAGCAGCTGTTTTTTTATATTGGAACTGTAAATGATCATGTTCATTAGTAAAATTTTTTCGATTTAATGTTGAAAGCACATACATTTTACTCTTCTTTTGTTATCCTTTCTGAATTTGTATATACAGTATTTTGTATAACAAAATATTTTCTAAGCATAATGCTAAAATTTTTACAAAATTTCAGAACACACTTAAAGTTAATAGTGATTTAAAACATCAAAACAATTAGAGAGATCATAGTTTTTTAATAAAGAGCCTAGTCCATTATGTTTTTATAAGAGAAAAACTTAATGGAAAAAAAAAAGAATTTCACCTAGAGCGTATTTATTCATGATGAAAATCGTATTTCACTATTTAAAAAATAAAAATATAGCACAGTAAGTTTTTTGTTATTTTTTTCAGTAAATGAAGAATATATGCAAATGTGTTCTTTCGATATAATTAACAATTATATTATTATTTTTAAAAATATTATTTATACTATAATTTTAATATGCATACTATATATATAAAAAAGTTTCCATGTTATATATATGGGAATATTGAAAAGTATTGTATACTTGCAGTTCAATAAATAATATGTATTCTATTCTAATCAAAGTTTTTCAGGAAAATGCTGAGCTATTATACACTATATATGATGTATTCGGGGGAGGGGGGGCTTGAAATAAAATGTAGCACTTATTGTGGTTCTGCTGTACTTTGCCATTGGTACAATAATTGTGGATTCTACTTTTACTTTTACTCCAAATTAAGTATGTTTACATTTAATAAGAATAGCACTCTATGTGATTTTTGATATGTTTATATTTGTTTGACTTTACTACATATTAAGCATTTGACTCAAGTAGACTTTTTTATTTGCAAGTTCTATTTTTAATCTGTTCATTTCTAGTAAACATTATAAAAATAACAATCTCTTTTAAAATAAACATTTTTTGCCTTAATATTATATTGTATTGTAATTAATTTCTATTCTTTGAGGTTTTTATGATACTTTATTAAAGGATCTCACTCGACAAACTTCTAAATGCCCATCTTTAATAAAAAGTTCAAAGTTTTTTATATATCAACTGCACAAAATTGAAATACTTCTAATATTGCCTAATATTTTTTTTCCCCTATACTTGCTTATCAGGGATTGTATGTAGGTTTTATACTTGATGAAGTCAGAATTAAATAATTGACTTGTAAAGAAATGTAGATTATTAGAAGATGTGAATTTTATTTTATGCATATATTTTAAATATTTGTTACTGTTCGATAAAACTTTGCTAGCTGAAAAGGAGCTATATGCTGATACCTGTTATTTGAATAGTGAGTTACATTCAGACTCCATTGAATATATTACTGTTTTTTTAACTTCCAGTCTGTAATATAGGCCACAATCAATTTTTAATAATTAACTTTTCTCTCATTTGCTTAATCTCATCCATGATTCTTATATTTATGGAATTCTTTATCTGCAGTTTTAAAAATCAGATGATATTTTATCTAAAACCTACTCACAGTATGTGATTTTTGTATAGGTTTTCCCCAAAATTTATTTATTTGATATTACTTTCAGCTGCCACATAAAATACTGTCAAAATATTAGTGATAAATGTTTAGAACTTCTCTATCAATGAATGAACTATTTTCAAATATTTACATACATTCATGTAGAAAAAATGATTTCTCATTATTATTAAAGTTTTACAGTTTTTTAAAAATTATTTCCTAGGGTTGTAGATCTCTTTACCTGCTGTTAGTTGATAAACTTCTTTATAATCTTATTTTTTTGTTTTGTTTTTATTATCTTCTTTTATAATTCTATTTTGGGTAGTAAACTTACCAATTTCTCATGATCAGACTTATGTCACATGATTACATTGTCATCAAAATTCATTATTTCTGTTCTATTATTGTTTGTTTTAAGGCCAGTTACCATGTCATCAATAAATGGTTTCAATTCATCTACATAATCCAGGTTGTTTGGATAGTTATTATCAAACCACTGGATACTTCTTAAATTTTTTATGGTTCTATATTATTCCAAGCTAAAACCATTGTAAACAATAAATTAACTCTATTTTACTTTTGAAGTGCATTTTCTAAGATTCATCTTAAATTTCTATATGCTGTGTGTAATCATCACATTGCTCTGATGCAGTGATTCATCACTTTTTGAAACTGTAGAATATTTTAAATTATATAAAAAAATTTTGCTTGGAACATCAAATTCAATAGGATAAATATACAAGAATATCTAGTATATAAATTAACAATAGAAAAAAGATTACAAAGTAAAAAAAATCCTATTAATTTAGAAATGGTATTATATTTAAAAAAATTGTAACTAAATTTATTCATTTTGTATTATTATATTGATAAACAAGTATTTTTAACATTATAAGCTTTCAGTGATAATCCAACATTAATCAAAATTGAAAATAATATATTATAAAGTTATTTATTAGTAAAAATATTATATTACTTGATTTAAGACGTAAGAGATCTTAGATAAAAATGTTAAAATTTAATTATAATATATATAAATTATTTACATCATAATAAAACCATGAAAATATTTAGTTTAACATATGCAGTTATCGATGTATTAACAAACTTTACTTCTCTTTCTTTTCATTTTTTATATAAATAAAGATACAATAAAAGGCAAATGACCCTCAAGATGCATTTCGTGCTGAATCAGCACTCATCAGTTGACCCAGGTCACTATCTTCCATATATATCCTTATTACATGAAGTGTATTTATGTATGGCAATTTTTCACATTTTCTTTTCAACTGCCCATACTTACTCCACTCACAACCTCGTTTTCATTCACTTTTGATAAACTTAACTGTGTTTATCATTAATCATTCATTAAACTAGTTTTTCTCTAGTACAGATATATACTTTAATCCAAATTAAAATGAATACATATGATTTTCTATATTCACACACACACACGGCTTTTTCACCTTTCTTTTTCATATGTGTATTATCGTTATCGATGTATTAACAAACTTCACTTCTCCTCTCTCTTTTCATTTTTCATATAAATAAAGATACAATAAAAGACAAATGACTCCCAAGATGCATTTCGTGCTGAACCAGCACTCATCAGATGAATTATTGTTTACAGTATGACAAGTGAAGATGTGAGTCTTTTGAATCTTCATACTTATTAAAAATAACTGGCTGGGTTTAAATCCTTATAACAAATTGTGTTAGAAAGTGAAAGAGATCTCCTTGTTTTTTTGATTAAGTTCAGGACAGAAGAGCTATTATGGGTTACTAGCTGTACTTATGGCTTTGTTCATATTATTAGATTAAAAAATAGAATGCACTTGATAATTAAAATATATTTACATGAAATAATAATACATGAGTTATTAACATTAGATAAAAATGACTATAATAATGTATCTTTATAAACAATGTTGTAAGTCATTTTTAATTGTTGTTGTTAACTTATTTATTATTATTTCATGTAAATATTTTTTAAATATATTTTAATTTTCAACTACAATACATTATTTTTCTTTACTGATACGTTCAATGCTGACCCGTGGGTTTGCAAGCATTAATTGACTAATAATAAAAATAAATGTATAAAAGAATATAATGTAGTTGATTATTAAAATATATTTCTAATTTATATATATATGTAAGGAGAATATATTTTAAGCAATAAAATTTTTTAAATGTTTTATTATATAAATTCCATTTTTGATTTATTGAATATCAAATAAAAATTTCCTTCGCTAATTCTCTCCATTTCTCTAGTTATACCAGCACCATTATTAGAAAGTTTGATAATTAAAACATATTTATGTATTCCATTTTCGATTTTTGATGTATTTAATGCCAAATAAAATTTTTACTTGTTAATTCTCTCCATTTCTCTAGCTGTCTCCTTGTATTAGTAGAAAGTTTGATAATTAAAATATATTTATGTAACATTTACATCAAATAATTATCAATAGCAATATATAACTTCTATAATTGTTATATATAGACCTCGCAAAAAAGCTCTTAACAAGCTTTGATATCCCCAACCCCAGACCCGGTTTCTGCTACTGGCTTCCTCAGTGAGGTGCTAGGATATTCAAGCATTAGATTAAAAATACCAGGACAAGCCCAGCACTTAGCAGAAACCAGTCTGGGGTTGGTAATATTTTGCAAAGCTTGTTAAGAACTTATTTGCGAGCTCTATATATAACATTTGTAATACAAGCTCATTAAATTAGGTCATATAACATCTGATTTGATTTGTTTGTAACTTTTATAATATACTATAAACAATAATTTTAAAATAAAAATTATTTTATATTTCTCATGATAATTTTTAAAATGGCTGTAACATATAATATTATGGAAATATATCGAAGTGAGAAATTAAATACCTGATCCAAACAAAGTTTAAATACTTTAAAATATATTTATTCATTAAAATTTTATCTGATTATTAAAAACTAATATCTTTTTTTTTTTCCAGTATGAATTTCAATATGCAGCCACAATATCTTACTTTATTACATGAACATATTTTTAAAAGGAAATAATAAATGTTTATCAAATTCAATATTTCTCTTCCTGTACCTATGACATTTTAAACTTTACATTATCACATTTTAAGTATATTTAAACTTGTATCCTAAAAGTTTATTGTTTTCATAGTAAAAGTTTATTAAATCCAGTAGTGTTTCTCTTGTAGTACTGGTGCTATTTAAAATTTTATTTTAGCACTTGCTATTGATAGAAACTAGAATAACTAAGGAAAAATATATGGTTAAGAAAATAATAATTACCATTCAAAAACTAAAAAATCATGACTAAGTTTTAAAATTACATTTTCATTGATAATTTCTTTGTATTCCTTATAAAATTCTGATTTAAAACATATATAATACTTCTAACCTGAGATAATCCATAGCTTCAGAATTTACAAAAGAAAACCATAAGAATTCGTCATGTTTTCTTGTACACCAGAAGTTAAATAATCTCAAGGCATTTATATATAAAAAAAGATTCTTCCTAATAAAAGATACAAAATAAATTTTTTCCAAAAGGTGGATATGCATTTTTATTCAGAAGTTAATTGTATGTGCTTTTATAAATTTGGGTTTTAATCGCAACAGATTTTATTTCAATGTAATTTTTATAATTTTACTTGCTGCACATTTAAACAATTTTTATTGAAATGAAGATAAAAAAAGAGATTATAAATTATGTAAACTATCCATAGACTATGATACTTTTCAGTTACAATAATGAAAATTAATATTTGAAAATAAGTCAAAGGTTAAATTTTGTTTTTAATTTAAATGAAATTTCTATTATAAATGGCAAGGAAAAATACATATTCTTTTATTTGTTTATTACAAGTCTGAAAATTATTTTAACATTCTTCAAGGATATGTATATATAGGTCCAATTGTATTATTAGCTAAAAATTCAAATATAAAATGTCCATCATTGCCCAATACTATGTTTTTTAAGCAAATGATACCTTGTGAAGATAAAGTCTGCAGACTTTCTGGAAAAACATAGTATAGTGTTGAGGAAGTGGCAGACATTACATATATATATATATATATGTATTTGCACCAATCCTACCATTTGGATAAAGAGAAAGAGATCATCAATATTAAAGTTAAGCATGAATTATAATAATCCTACACATATGAAAAGTTAATGCTTAATAATAAAAATAACTTTTGAGATATCACACTTAAATCCAAATAACAGAGATGAACAGGACAGGAAGAAAATACAATTTAACTTATACTAATAGTCAGACCTATATATATATACATAAAAATATTATAGATTATGGTCACCTTTCCAGATCATTAAATCACTTCTAATTAACTGAAGGGAAATTAGATTGTTTATGAATTAAGAATTTATATTAGATTTAAAATGAGAGCATCACCATAGGAGGATATTTTTCACTATCAATATTATTATACCATACCACGACTAATTTGGTAGAGTATGAAATTTTATCTCACTAGCTATTACAGAATTAATTCATTATATTAAATACTAAGAATTTATGAGAAGACAGACAGGAAGCTAGATTAATAAATTAAAAAAAAAAAATTATACAATAAGATATATATAAAATATTAAGACACTATTACATTAAGTTATAAAATTAATAATAAATACATAAATATTACCATCCTTCATGTGATCACACTTAAAACAAAAGTTTTAACAAAGTCTCTGGCTTAAAATCCCTTTTCTCTTAAGCTTAACATTTTTCTTTATTTGTTTTGTTTTTATTTTATGGATTCTATTTTGGTAGTTGAGTTGCTATAAATTCATCCATGAGAATTTAAGATCATTAAGTTTTCAATTAGCTGCTTTATATTTTAAATTATTTAGGTTATATTTCTTTAAATCATATTTCCATTCACCTCTCTGAAGAGACAAATATTCCACGAGAGAACTTTCATTTAACATTATGTGCAAGTACAATTTTTTTATGTAGAGTAAGCACAACTCAGAAATGGCATTTTAAATTTGATCACATAACAGGCTAAAAAGAAATAATTAATCCAGACTACATTATATAGGATAAATAGCACACACTGTGGATTTAGCCATCATGTATCATTACGATCATTTTGTAATATTTGTTTTTGTTCATAACTTGGCTGCTAATGATGACTGCTAAAACCCAAAGACTGACTGGAAATGCTGGGGAAAATGCAAGATTTTAATAAAAAATTTTAAATTACATTTTTATTTAAATTGTCATTGTTTAAAAATAAATTAATTGTATTTATTACCTTTCTAATTTTTTTTTTTTATAGGTAGTTTTATTTATTACAATAACAAAATATTTGTTACAATATTTAAATCTTTTTTTAAATTTGATGTTTTAATAAAATAAAACCTAGATCTTTTTTTTTAAAGAAAAAATTAATTTCAATTATTGAAACTTTGAATAATTGACCTTTGAACTTTGAATGTTAAATTTAGAGACAATGCACACAAATTTTAAATCAGTGAACTAAAACAAATCTTCTTCTTTTTTAATTTACTTGACTAACTCATTTTTTAAAATCATTATTATTAAAATTGTTACCCTAAAAGTAATTAGTATTTAGCGCCTCTTGTGGCCAATTATATATATATTGCTTTGCAACTGATACAATATATATTTACACATAGATACATCTAATTAGAAATATTTCTGAAATTAGTAATTTTTATATATCTTATTTTATTTAATTATAGAGGTTCTGATGATGATTCCAAAACTGATAAAAAACCTGTTGTTGTTTACAAAGATAAAAAAGAAGCCATGGAAGCATTTAAACAGCTCTTACGAGATAAGGTAATATATAAATATTGTTTTCCACTATTATTTTGTGATCAAATTTAAGATCATAATTATTATAATTATTTATTAACTTTTTAATATTTTTAGTTTTTGTAAAAGAAAAAAAGATGATTATTTATATTTTTAAATATTATCAATTATTTTAATATAACATTTTAAACTTTTTTGTTTTCAAATTTAAAAAAAATAAAAGAATAATTTTCAGTCAGTGCTTTGTCAGTCCTTTATCTACGTAACAATATTATAACTTTTCTGGAAAAAAATGGAAATTGGAGAATGTGTGTTGAAATTAAAAAAAATTTTTTTTTTTTTGAAAAAAAGTGTGAAGAGATACTAAGGAAATTTATCAGAACAAAAAAAATTGGTTGTACTGAGATATGTTAGAATGTTAAATATGGTAGAAAACAGAAAAGGTTGATAAACGATCTAAAGCTGCATCCTCAAACGTTTTGGAAAAAAGCTGCATAGACAATTTTCTAATAAGTTGCGGACCATAGAAAATTAATTTTTTAAAGGAATTTTGCTACTCCACAAGCAAAAAAAGGGTGGGACTTAGAGCCTAAAACTGCATTAAATAACTCATAATCATTTAATAAATGTATGTTTGTATTAAATAAATTAATTCGTTTTTTATAACAATTTTTTATTTTTAGTACAATGCTTGCATATCACCCATCTAACAACAGTTTCAATTACCCCTGCAATCTTCTTCAGAACTGTAAAATACACATAAATATACAAATTATATAAGAAATACACATATATATATTCATAAAAATATACAAACTTACTTATTTATCCTCTTAAATACATGAATACATATAAAACAAATAAATAAATAAACTCTGTAATCTTTTCCTTTTCTTTTATTAAAATTCTACTCTTTAATTCTTTAAAAAAAAAAAAAAAAAATTCCCATACATTCTATATATATATACTTATTTTTTAATTATTATTATTTTATTTATTTACCCATATATATTTTCTTACTGTATTCTTATGCTATCATTTTATATCCTTCAAGTATTACAGTTATTTTAATTATTCTTCTCTTATTATTTTTAATTTTTATTTCTTCTTATTAATCCATGTTTATAACATTATAATCTATACCCATCATTTATAATTAAATATTAGATTTATAATTTATTGACCTTATCTTATTTATGTACTAATTCTTATTTATTTCATTTCTTTTTACTTCTACTTTTTTATTTTTTTATTTTTACTTACTTAAACCTTTATTTTTTACTTTATATATCCCTTATACATCTCATATACATAAAACCTAACTTAAAACTCTTCAAATATTCTACACTTAAAACTATTCTATGAAACCAACCTTTTCTTATAAAACCATGTTTAATTTCTATTTATTTCTCTATTTATTTTATTATAATAATAATCTCAATTAACTCTAACACTTAATTTTTAATTTTACCTTTCTAATCTTTTTTACTTTCCACCTTCCACTTTTTTACAGTTAAACCGTTTTTCAATTTAGTTTACATTAAAATCTATATCTTCTATACTTTAGCTCCCTCTATTGCTTTTTATATTAATTAATTTTTTACCTTAACTTTAATTTTAATCTTACACTTTTATTTTAATAACTTTTATATTAAAATTTTCCTCAAACCTAAATCTTTATTCATTCTTGGTTCTAATACTGTTTATATAAATAGCTTCTTTAATCTTTCTTTCTCTGCTACTTTCTGTAAAATGTAACAATACACTCCAGAAAAATTAAAAATGTATTAGAAAAAATAAAAATGAAAGGTACTGTTCTATTAGCTCGTGTCAGCCGCTTGATGGCATTGATGCTATGCAAAAACACAGAAATATAACTAAAGGTTTATTGTTCTTTAATACACTCCAGAAAAATTAAAAATGTATTAGAAAAAATAAAAAGGAAAGGTACTTTTCTATTAGCTCGTGTCAGCTGCTTGATGGCGTTGATGCTTTGCAAAAACACAGAAATATAACTAAAGGCTTACTGTTGTATTAGCTCATGTCAGCCGCTTGATGGTGTTGATGCTATGCAAAAACACAGATATAACGTTTCTGCGTAAATGGCATATTTATGTGTTTTTGCATATAAATAATGCCATCAAGCGGCTGACACGAGCTAATTGGAACAATACTAAAGAAAAAAATTAATAGGGATGCTTGTCATCATTTATATTTGCTGATTTTTGTAATATTAGATTAATAAGTACTTATATGTAAAAAATCATATATGATGATCTGTCATATGTGATCAAATTTTTCATTTTACTCACTGCATTTTAATAAAACTTAATTCACAAAGGTATATATATATACTTTCAAAAATAATTATTGTTTTTTTTGGTAAAATTTTTAATTTTTGGAAATTCATATTCAGATAGTGAATAGCAAAACTGAATCAGATTATCATTTTTATGTAATGTTTTCAATGTATAATTTGTAAAAAATCTATTACTTTTAATAGTAAATTTTTTAATTTTCTACAATAGTATTGAAAGAATTATTTTAAATCATTTGAATATTTTTTTATTGTCTTTACAGTTACTAAATTTTTCCACAAAAAACTATTCACAATATTTTAAGATTTTTGTAAAATCTTCAGGAAAGAAATTAAATTTTACCAGATTTTTGTAGATTTTTACAATATGGAAAGTGGGAAAAATATTTTTTTGTCAGCTGATTTTTGAATAATCTTAATTTTATTTCAAAAATTTTACCATTTTATTATAATTATTTATAAGTTGATTACAGCTTTGCAGTTTCTCATTCAGCTCATCGAGATGTTGGCAAACAGTTGTTAAAAAAACAAATTACAAACATTCAATACATAATATTTCTGATACAGGTTTTCATTTTTATTCATATAAATATCAATTTCACTTTTAAGTTCCAAATATTTTAAAATATTTCATTGATTTAACCAACTAATTTTGATATAGTATAAAAGTCACTATATTTAATTATCAATTTCTTTAAATTTGTGAATAAATTGTATTGTTGAGGTTGCAGTTGACAAAGTTGATTTGGATTGATAAAATTTTTTCGTACAATTGTAGCTATTGCATTATGCAATGGAACTTAATAAGTTTTATAATATTTTTATCATAAAAATATTTATTAAGCTGATCTGTGAATTTAGTTATATTTTTAAAACAAATTATTTATAGTTGCTTTTTTAAATTGTGTTCTGTTATCTCAAAATTTTCATTTACACATCAAATAAAAATGAGTAATTGAGCTGCTTTTGTTATGTTTTTGTTCTTATCTAATGATATTGAAAAAATTTTAAAATTCTAAACTTTTTATTTGAGTTGATATGTGTTATATCAGTTGTTAATTTTTTACTCCTCACAGCCATTAAATTGTTGAGGATAAATTTAGAGCAGCAAATTTTTAAATTTGTTTAAATATAAACTTATTTTACAAATTCGCTGTCAGTAAAAAAACTTTTTTAGCAATTATTTGCAAAACTCACAAATTGACTCTAACAAAATTTAAACTTTGATTGGTAGAATATATCATTTGCCGCTGCTAATTTTTAAAACCATTTAATAATTTATCTAATTTTTTTTTCTATACATTTGCAGAATAATGTTTCTTCAAATTATATTTTTTAAATATCACAATAATTTCATTACATACCAGAATTTATTAAATACTCACCACTCTATATGCACCCCTCCCCCCCTGATATCATTGGAGATTTCTGGAATTTAAATTTGTTGTAATGAATTTGAAAAAAAAAAAAAATTTTTTTTTTGCTAAAAATGTACTTTAAAATAAATTTTTAAATATTTTTGTAAGTAATTAAAGGGGATTTGAACCCAGACTTTCAATATCCCTTCAGTCATTCACTCTATCCACTGACTTAAGGTCAATATAATGGCATCAAAAGGGGCTTTGGGCATTCCATCATCAGATTTTCAATGATATGGATGGCTAAAGAGTTGGAGAGTGGAGAGGATTGAAGCTTATCCATTAAAGTTTAAGGATTTTCTATCTTAATATAAAACCAAGCACTGATTATATATATATGTGTGTGATAGATGATGATCTGTACCAACTGATGAGTGCTGGTTCAGCATGAAATACATTTATTGTAGATCATTTATCTTTTTCACATGTATGTGGTGGACATGATAGAGTGAATGACTGAAGGGTTGAAAATCTGGGTTCAAATCCTCTTTAATTACATCTAGATTAAGTATATATACATACTGGCATTTAGATATTACATATTTTTGTAAGAAAATTAAGATATTTTAAAATATCTTTGTAAGATAATTACAAGATTTTATTTAAATTTCAAGTGAAAAAAAAAAAGAAACAAATAAGAAACTGAAAAATGGAACAATTCTCTTCTCCCTTTAAACTGAAATTAATTGTGAATGTTCATGCTGTTTCTTGGAATTATTTCATTTATTAAAGAAAAATAAATTGTTAATAAGTATTATACAAATACAATGGCATTACTTTTATTTCAGATAATCATCACTTCTTATTTTATTTCATTAAAAATGTGAAATACTGTATATTCAAAACTTTATGAAATGTAATTTTTTCCTGTATTTATATATATAAAATTTCTTTTATAAGAAGCAAATGTTAGTATGTCAAATAAAATTTTATAGCCCTTAGTTTGGAAACATCTAATCAAAAAGATCAGGATGGCTATAAATATTTGAAAATATGAGTAAGATCGGATGATTAGAGCAGATAGTTTGGTGATAATAATATTGAAGATATGTGATATTAATATTTTGATTGAATAATAATGTTAATGAAATTAATTCAGAATTTGATTTTAATTTTTGCAATATTATTCATAGCATGAACTGTAATACAATTATTAATTAAAGATTTATGCTAGCTGTGGCTTTTAGAATTTATGAGTTAAATTTTTAGCAATTGAAAAAGATTTGTAATTTCAAGAGAACGAGTGAATGAACCATCTTCATTAATTGCCATCAGCTATAGAAAATAGCAGAAATAATGCATTACTTGTTCTTCAGAGAATAAACTGCAAATGGCATCTATTTATAACAACAGGTGTGATTTGTTTCTTGACAAAATATAATGAGTTAGTGATATGTTATTGTGATATGTAGACATATCATTAGAAGAGTGATAGAAAGCAGATGATGAATGACAATAGTATTATAAGAATCTAAATTATTTCTTGATGTTATATCTCATAAAGATGCCATTAGCATACATTGTTAATAGTATGTTTAGAATTGATAATGAAAGATAGAAACATTATTTAAAATACCAAATCATTTTAAATATCTTGGTAGTTTTTTAATTAAGCATCACGTGCTGCTGCTGCATTTAACAACTAAAAGATAGACTGTTGTTGTGGAGAAAGAAACAAATATGGATAATAGTTATATGTTTGTTTTTGGAATATGAGATGATAATATGTATCACATTATTTATTAGAAGGTTTGCATAAAATGATATACCATTAGAATAATGGAAATGTGTAAACAGACAATTTTGTAGTAAAAGGTCGTTATAACAATTAATACAACAAATTCAAGTAAACAAAATAAAGATAGAAAATCAAAAACATTGACAATGAATAAAAGTTAGATTTAATAGCCAATCTATAAGATTTGGAGACAATTATTATTATATGCCTTTATAGCTGCTGAAGAAAAAACTGGAAAAGTTTGAAACACACTTAAAATATTGAAATTGGAATATAAGAATGTTGAAGAGTTAGAAAAAATAACTTAAAAATTACAGAACAATAATTTAGGGGGAAATGTATGAGAGAAGATGGATGAAACATTCAGTGAATATAAATATAGAAAGGATTTACTGAATAATAGAAATATTTTAACATTCAATGACTGGTAAATCAAGAATAGTAATTTATGAAAATGGAAAAATTGCCTCTCTCAAAGCTGAAATTTTAAAATGATGATGAAGTTCAATTATAAAATGTATAAACTAAATTTTTAATGAAAAAATTATTTAAAAAAATCAAACTTGTGATAGTAAAAGCAATTTATGGATCTGAAAAACAATATCATAATGATAGTTTTTTATACAATAATAATAATGTTTTGATTAAAATGAAAGTACTTTTAATAATAATAAGAGAATTTAGAGGAATGATTTTAATTTCTATCCTATTGATTCATTTAAATTTGGCCAGATATTTCTAACTTGAAGTTAAAACAACTTTTTTGTAATCTGATAAAACTGAAAGATTGTATGTTCTGATGGGTTCTCTCTAGTGATAATATGCTTACTTCAAAAACTACTGAAATTTTTTAGGAATTTATGAATTTCATGAAGTTATGTCACCTGATTTTAAAGATACTTCTATTTAAAAATTAAAAAAACAATGGAGATAGACAGATGTACAATAATTATTATAGAATGTCATTATTACTTGCTACATCAAAAGTTCTATCTAAAATTTTATTGAATAGATTTTTTCCTGATATGAATTACTAACTACCATTTCTTGAATCTAGATACAATATTGATGTAATTTTAGTTGTGAGATAAATGCAGGAAAAAAAAAATGTTATGAGAAAAAGTATGATTTATTTATTGTTTTTACTGGCCTTTTCAAGAAATCTGATTCAGTTAATTTAGAAGGTTTGTGAACATATTTTGACATAGCAGAAGTTTATTCATGTTATACTGCTTTGGTAGAAGTTTGATAATATTTTTAATTTGAACTAATTAAAAGCAAAAATAAGAATTTCATTTTCTTGATTTTGAGATGTGTAGTATGTTATTGTTTATTATTTTTGGTAACTCAAAAGATTTCAGAATATTCATAATATTTTAAATGCAACCTATGAAATAGTAAGTAATTGATATTCAAAAAAATTCTAGATATTCTATCATCTAGTGATAGAAGAAAAATCTTCAGCAATTTTTATTTTGGAAAAGAATGTGAATCATTTTAAGTATTTTGGTAATGTTTTAATAGAAACTTAGGCCTAAATGTTGAAGTGCATCATATATTTTTTTGTGTTGTTGTTGTATTTAAAAGTTAAAAAGTATTTCTATACCATGATATAATTATTTCAACTAAATTATTTTTAAAACGGTGACAAAACTCTCCATACAGTAGCACCACCTATGCAAGCCAGAGTAATCAATGGATGCAAGAAGGTTTGTGTATAAAATTCCTATCTAGTGCCTACTCATCCAATATCCCCAGACTAGTTTTTTAGCTTGTGTTTTTCAATGAGGAGCACTGCATCTAGATCTTAGTATCTAATGCAATCCTTTAGCAGCCACCTTTTACCTTTTTAGTTAACTATAAAACTGTAGGTCCAAAATTAAAACACAGTAATGTTTTCAATTCAAGCTTATTCATAGATCTGAACCCAGTTTAGCATCTATGCATTTTGGTGTCTTTGGTTCTTTAATAATCATAGTCACCATCATCCCATTGGGTAGGATTAGCATTAAGCCACTAAATATCACATGATCACCATTCCATATGCTAACACAAGCTGGGAACCAGATAGGGATTTTATGCATAAACCTTCTTGCATTTATTGATTACTCTGACTTGCACTGGGTGGCACTACTGTATGGAGAATTTTGCCTCTGATTTAACAGCTTGTGTAAGCATAGGGGAATGGTGATCAAGTGATGTAAATTACTTTTATGTAGAATTGGTATTTTTATTTTATTACATGAAGATGAAATATGGATTGCCTATTAACTTTACATGATAGCTTTAAAACATTTATTTAGGGATGCTCTGAAAGATTTTGGAAAATGATTAAGTTATTAGTGGAATTGATGTGTGTTTTTTTAGTTTACTAGATACGATGATACTGAATTTTCTCTTGTAAGGGTGCATATTTATTGAATTAAATTTGACTATAGTTTTCTATTTAAAAAAAAGAAAGATCCTATTTATATTTTGAAGGTGCAGTACTGATTACTTTCATTGGAGTTTACATTTAAGAAAATAATGCATTGGAGAATTACTATTAGTGATATTGTTGAAATCTTCTAGAACAAGATTTGCGTCAGAAATTAAAATGCAGCATCACAAGGTGTCACATATTTGTGGTTCACAGATTATTTTGTATAATTATTGCAAACTTATCTTTTACTTTTTATTCTTTTTATTTTCTTTTTATCTTTTTAAAGTTATATGAAAAATGTCATAGCATAGTAAGTAGGCTGTAATAGTCTGTTTTGCTATCTATCTAATTATTTCTTAATAGGTGGTATTCAGTAAAGCTAACGGGCAAACTAAGAAAGTAAACCCTCATAACCTGACCTTAAATAATTGAATATTTCTTGGTCACTGTTTTACTGTAGAGAGATTTTGGATAGATTGCATTGCTCTAAAATAGACTATTGTATTTATTTACTTTATATATGCTTATTGTAGAAAGGCCTGGCTATTATGATATTTATTTGAATCTTGGCTGAGTGATATTTGAAAATTTTTTTGATGGGCTTGAATTTTTTTTTCAGGTAGTCCCCTCATTATTAGTCTATATAATTACCAAGATTGATTGGTATATGAATGTATAGATATTCTTAGCTAGAGGGTAAAAGAAGAATAGTTTTTAAAAACACTAAAATCTTCACTAATCAGCATTTAGTAAGTCCAATTAGTATTGCCTACTCTATCACTGTTTCTATATGAAAGGCTATTAGAGAGGCTTTTGCTCTGTAATAATACATTTTAAGATTCTTGTAACTTACATATATATATATATATATATATATTATAACCTACACTCCCAACACCGCTCATATACATTACATGAGTGAAATGCCCAGGCGCCAGTTCTATTAATGAATAGAACAATATAACAAAGGATATAATAAAATTATTACTGAGACTCTATATTTAAGTTTATGTTCAGCTCAGCTCAGTGGGAGGCTATAGGCAGTTCATAAGATATATGATAATAAATGAATAAAAGAAGAAATATTATAAAATATTCAATATAATGTAAATTCCTTTGTTAATTAATTGTATGATAAAGAATCATAATGTTTACTTAGTACAGTCTATTAAAAATATACTTTAAACTTAATTTCTTCCTTCATCCAAGTATAACATATATCAGCTTGCTATAATTATACTCTTAACAATTCTATGACTTGGCATATTATAATCTAAACATCTACTTTAATGCCAATCAAGAAATAAACAATAAGATCTCAGGGAATTTAACAAACACAGTTGAATTAAGTAAACTACATTGGCCTATAAGTTATAATTATAAAGTATGATAAAATATAATGAAACAAATTGACTAAATATTTACTGTGTTTCAATAATAAGATAATGACAGAGATAGGGTATTTTAATCTCATATCATCATCTAACAAATATACTGACATGGCATCCTTTCTAATACGTTTATCAAGTGGCAAATGCTCTTTTATAATGTTTGGATTAAGGAAAACAATATTGTCAGACACTAGCAAATTTAATATGATAACTCTAAAATAATGTATCTGTTTTATAATAGATTTATGAAATGTGGAGATGTGGAAATGGAAATACGAATGTACACAAGAATAACTCACGACACAGTTGTTTAAAATTTAAATAATTAAACAAATCATTTATTACAATAAACAAAATAAATTTGGTCTAACATAATATTTTCAAATGGGCTCTTTGTTTTACAGACTTTTAAATTATTAAATAAATTTTGAACATCAGTTTTGGATTGTCCCTACTATCAAAACAAATTAATAATAAAACTTAAATATCCCGACTTTGAACACATACTTTACTTGCATGTTTCATCTATATGACCATAAATAAATGACACATTATATTATTAGCACAAAAAAAAATATAGATACTTTCGAGAGGATATTACTGTTGATTAACAAAATAAATCAAATCATTTATATTTGGCTTTCAGCAAAGCAACTTTCTATAATTGACTAAATAATCATTCCAATTCCGTATACCCTTCATACATAGAAAAATCATGTTTATTCTGATGATTTGATGATTGATAACTTTTATTTAAATAAATACACGGTATTTTAAAATATTTATTTCCTGTTTTAATCTTAATGTACTTTATATACGCGATATTATTTATATTACGCGTGTGTGTGCATGTTCAAGCAGCAATAATATAAAACAATCTTTTCTATAGACTCTCCATTCATTAAGAAAACATCATACAATTATTTTATTTCGAACAATGTCGTAATTCATCAATAAAATTTGACACTAGTATTACATCCAGAATTAATCTAACAATTTATCTAGCCACATATGAATTAACACAAAGCTATATTTTCATGATTTTACATACTATACGTTATAAAGGGAATCTACATGAGGAGCAGATAACTCTTACCGAACACTTCTACAATAATTCATTACCAAGAATCCAAGAAAAACGTCACATAACTTCCTAAATATCATTTAATCATATTTCAACAATAACTCCTCTACTTCTAAATACATTATTGGTGGGGATTTTAATTCCTCGTCACCAGGGCCCTAGGAACATCACTTCAATAAATATCATTATTCATACGCATATAAAATAAACTAGGCTCTACTCATGGAAAATTATTAACATAGACTAAACAAGCAAATCTTTTATCCCTACAGACATTATAACGCAATCAGATTTCTTTCTATTCTCATAGCTTCTCTAAATATCGAACCTTATAAATACACGCTGGCAGACAAATACCTCCAGATAGCATATCAATCCATTCAACTCAGTAAAATACGACAATGCACGAAATTTATGCATAAAATATACACAAACTGAATTTTATCAAACAAATATCATAATTGTGCAAAACGAACACACACCCGCGAATCAAAGTATATACAATATTAACTCTAAATTACACACTAAGCAGGTAATACGATAATTAAATATTGCATTAAGGCATAACTTTTAATTTAATAAACTTTAGGTTACTTTTTTTTAAAATTTAACGGTTCTAATTATTACGAACGAACTTTTTTATATCTAACGAACTATTTCTATTATAAGTTCGTTGATTTGAACAAAGAACAAAATTTCACTTTGAGATAATAAAGTATACAAAAATGAATGTAAACCTCTCTAATAATATATTATTTAAAAAAAATATTTCTTTCATCCTCGTAAGGAAACAATAAGACCTATTTGAACACAATCAATTTTTTTTTTACCGGCGTACTCCTCCTTTGAGTATGCTCCGGAGACAGTCTTGAAAATCAAAATAACACAGATTATAAATGAACATAATACTAAATAAAATCTATCTATCTATCATAGATATGAATTATGACAAACAATAAAAAAAAATAAAATAAAAGACACGAAGTTATTAGTTTTGTAACTTAAAATAAAAGTTCATTTTCAAAGCTCTGCTCCGGGTTTATAAAATAATATGGGATACCTTCCAAACCGAATTTTAAACTAAAATAAACTTTTGCAGTAGGATAACCACACAAATATAGTCATGCTTAAATAGAACTCAGCATCTTCAATGTTCATAACAAAGTTATTTAAGTTACTATATCATACATAAGCAATCAATTTATCTTCTATTATGACGAGAATATAATAAATTCTTAATTACTGTTGGACAGGAATTATTTCACTTATTCCGTTGTAGTTCTGGATTAAATACACAATTATTCTTAGTGTTTTTCTGAATAGCATTTAACACTTTAAATTGTCCTCAGTAATTCCATAATTAATAATGCTGTGTTTCATATTCCGTCCTTATTGAAGAGGACAAAAATTTCCAGCATTTCTGTCCTTCCATTCAATTCAAACAGAAGTAGCTTACATTTTACTTTCTTAATTTACAAGTAAGTATTAGCTCCAGATATATCAAATAAATGAATACTGTTATCTCCCTGCGAAGAACTTAAACATGGTATGGTCTATCAAGATAGACATATCCTTAAGTCTATGTATAATCTTCGCAAAAAAAAACACAACGAAAAATAGTGAGAAATTAGAATATATTCCACAGTATGGTTTTGCATGCGTTTTCCATATGTCAAAAAAAAACCACGTTGCTTAATGATACAACAATAATATTTATGTAAACCATTCTTATTTAAAACGATGATTAAGTGAAATAATGTAGACTGCACATTATTAACATACATTTTTAAAAGAGTAATAGTTATAAAGTGATTAATTCAGAAATGTTTAAACCGAAGAGAGTTAGTTAAAGCGACATACCTTTTTTTTTTAAAACCTTAGAATTGCATTTTTAATTAATTTTTTCCATAATAAAGTTCTTAAGCTCCTTTGGAAGTTTTACTCTAAAGTCCTTTCAAAGTCAATTCGACTTCAGTAACTGGCTTGAATTTCTTCAATAAAAATGAACCACTCTTTATTGGTTACAACTACATTACAAAAAGCAAATTTTACACTGGAGATCTTTGTTAAAAACCCCCTTCAGCAAAAGTTCATTTGCCTTTCACCAGGTTACTCTCACGCATCTTGCTAACTAACTAATTACATATGCAAAAAACAAATCTTTTCAAAAAAAAAAAAAATCATCTTGATTTTTTTTTTAAAACTAAATGAAGACAAAAAAATAAAAATACAAATAATAAAATAAATAGCTTTTACAAACTTGAAAGAAAAATAAATATTAATTAACCATCAAATAAAAATGATTAACAATTTATTCAATTTATAAAATAATTCATTGATCTAACTATCTATTAATTATTGGAAAGAAATATATATTTATTAATTATTTTAAATAACTACTGTAGTTTAAATGTTTTTATAGTGAATGTACTATTGTTTGCTGTTATTAAAGATGAAAATGAAATGAAACATAATGCAGAATCATACAGGCATACACATGCACTACAACCTAAATATTGAACTGTCTTAACTAAATATAATTGAAACTGCTATTAACTGTTGACAAAAGGATAAGAATTAATGAATAAAGGATTTTTGAAACCATTCAAATAATATTATACTAACACAGGATCTTTCCAACAAGATGTATCAATTACATTAATAAACAACCCCCTTCCCTACATTAAACACCTCATTAACCACAACAATACCAATAAACACTTATAAAGTGGTCAGTAAACTGCACAAGCAACCCATATTTAAGCTTTAAGCAATCTCCAGCAAAATTTTTAAAATTCTAAGGCTATTTCATTTTTTTTTTTTTAGTACAATATAACTATTTATTTAAGATACAAAGTATCTTAAACCCTTGTGCCCATTCAGATGGCCACAATATATATATATTGTAACCTTTTGATTGGTTATCCATGGTAGGAATAGCATATAAAATGTATATTACAGCTCCAAAATTTAAAATTTAAAATTGAGATAATAGTAATGCTATAAATTTTGGTATAATATGAATAAATGACTTAGTGCATTTATTTATAATCATTTTATTTTATAATTCACTATAATTTCAATACAATAGTTGTCAATCCAAATAAACATCGTTAGTTATAAATTTGGCTTTAATTTATTTTTATTGCGATGCTCCTTTAAAAGCTAAATATATAGAATTGTAGTAAATGAAAGAAGGAACAATTAGAAATTACAAGTTAATAATTTATTTTAAAATTATCATAATAGTAATATATTTTAAGCGTAAATATTTATTATTAAACTTTATATTTAAATTTAATTAATAATATCATATATTAAAATTATAATTATAATTAATATTTTAGTCTTAAAGAAATGATTTAAATTAGTTTCGTTTGTAAAATATTTATTGAAAAGTTATAATAGTTGATTTGGGATATTGATCAGTGAGATTTAAATAAATAGTTTTCTGACATCACTTTATCCTGGAGTTTTTAAGAGAAAGAGAAGAGTAGACATTCGAGATACAGATTCATGAAAGCAAGGAGTTGTTTCAATTTCATTTCTCTGCAAAAATTTATAAAAAGTTTTAAAAATATTTAAAGTTTTAAATTGTAAAATAATATTTAAAAATCTGTCTAAGGATATAAAATATATTATATTAATCATTAACGTCATGGAGTGAGTTTAAATCAGTTTCTTTATTACAACCTAGTTGCAACCTTAATCGTCTGCTTATAATTAAAATGATATCTAAAAAAAGTTTCAAAGAAAAACCAAAGTTGCTATTCTTATTTGGGATAATCATGAGAAGGAAAAGACAATTACATTTCTTTAAAGAAATATATCTGCATTCACGTAATATGTCAAATTAAGTAATCTTATTAGTCATATATTAAAAACGAGAAACAAGTCTAAAATCTCTAGAAATAAATTTTTAAAACTTGTAAAAGTATTTTATTGGACTTTAAAAATAATGACTTAGTTGAGAGTGAGAATTTTAATTAAAATTAATATTTTGTTTGAATTGAACAATTGACATGTGATAAATAGCTTGAAAAATTTTGAAGAAGAAAATGTCTAGCATATAGTTAATAATGAAAAAAAAAAAACAGGTAAAAGATGAATTAATATTTCTCATGTTTTAATAGAAGGTGAAATCTTATATTATTATAAGAAAGTAAGAGTAAAAATGGGCAGCATAATTGAAAAAGTCTGTTTAACTTTTAATAATACATGAGTCACGAAGATGGTACACTATAATACAGAAACTTAAATGAATTTATTCATACGTACTTACATTTTACAAGATTAATAAGTAAGAGGAAAGTGAAGAAATAAGTTGAAGGAACCTTATTGACAAATTAATTAAATGTATTTTAAAGTTTTGTAATGTGGAAAAATAATGTGAAGATTTATTGAGAAGATTTATAAATTCTTTCGTTAGTGTATTTTTCAAAAGCATGATTTGGTACATGTAATTTTAAACTAGTCAAGAAGGAAGGATGCATCCAGTTTAGAACTTTTGTCCAGTTAATGTTATGCTTATTTGTCAAATGTGTTATTTACATATACATGTGTTTCTAGCAGAAAGAAGATATGAGAAGCATCCAAACTCACGAGGAATGGTGAACATACATTGGGTTACCATAGTAGTATTAAACTAGGAATTGAAATAGTTTTTTTTTTAAAAAAAAAAACAAAAAGAAAAGGATTTAAAATTTATTATTAATATTTTTTTTTGTTTGATATGAAATATAAATGCTATGTGTTATAGTTTGCAATAATTGAAACAATTTTTATATAAAATCTGGTGTATAAGGTTAAAAGATATTAACCTTTTTATTATTCATTCTTGTTTTAAAAAAAAAAAGAGTATGGTTAAAGATATGAAGAGGAGAGTATATATGAGTTATGACATGAAAGTGTGTGTGGGTATAATATTCCAACGTTATATTTTAACCAGTATATATTTAAAAAAAAAAAATAAGTGTGGTAAAATGTGTTGTAGAGATCTTTCAAATTTATTATTATAAATTATATTTGATAAAGGGGAATGAACTAATAGTAATAAATAAAAATTTATAGGTTTCTATGAAAATAAAATAAATATATATTATAAAATGTAATGTTACTTATGAGAGTAAGAAAATCGAGTGAATGTTAATGTAAAAAAAAAATAATAATCATGATCTCATTTGTTATATATATAAAATATCATATTGATGATGATAAAGGTAGATTGTTTGTTTTGTAACATGATTTCAAATATGGATAGAAAAATATTTAATGGGAAGATTGGATTAAATTATTGGTCCAGAAGTAATATAATAATAGATGCTAAAAACACAGTAGGGAAAGATGAGTTGAAATTCCAGGATAGGATATAAAATTATCATCCTGAAGAACTGATTGAAAAGTTGAATGGGATTAATCTTTGCAATACCCATATAGTTTATTAGAAGGAGATGGGATAATTTTCTGCAAAGACATGAATGTAGTATATACCGTAAGTGCTTGCTGAATAAGCCAGGGTAAAATTGGGATAAGGTCATTAGGAAAATGATTACCTTCTAAAATGTTACACTTCATAAATAAAGGAAACCTCCATCCCTCTATTATGATATAGCATTTTTGATTAAAATCAGTTTCTTATCTATGAAGTTTTAGGGTAAATAAGAATATAGTAGGCATCAAAAGTGGACTAAATATTTTAAGAGTTTTATAGTTTTTCTTCCTAAGTTTTGATCGATTAGCTTAAAAGTAGTAAGATCATATTCAGAACAAATCCTTTATATTTGAATAAAACTTGAATAAATTATTATATGAATAATGATATTTGAGATCAAAGACAAGAAGAAAATATAGGTGAAAGATAGAGAATGAATATATAAAGTGAATTACATTATATGAAAAATAATTCTTAATTTCACTATTCATTTTGAATACATTATAAATATTGTTTTTTTTTTTGTAACATTACCACAGCAATAGTAATTTTTGTTGATAAGATTATAATGCAATATTTTATACAAATTTTGAATATGAAATATAATTTAAATATTATAATTTTATTAAAATATTTGGAGATACAAAAATATAAGACAAATAGAGAAAGATGACTAAGAAGATGACCACCAGCTAATTCATGAATTGTAAAACTACATAATATTAGTGTGAAAGCATACATGATGGTAAGAAGAATGAACTTATTATTTTAAAAGAACTAGATGCTGAATATGGAAAAGGTTAAAATGTATAGGATAATTATTATGTCTATTTGTGATGAATGTAAATAATTTTGTTGTAAATTTATAAATAATTAAATGATTGTTTTGTTAGTGAATTTGTTAGTGAATTATTTAACACAAGGTGTTTAGCTATTTGTTGTTCATTATTATTGTTGTAAATAAATGAATATTTTAATTTAAATTTTGTATTAGTAATTTTATTGCATTTGAGAGTCATTTCCATCACAAGGTCACATCAATAAAGCACATTATCCACATAGAATTATACATAGCACATATCGATTATATGCTTTATCTGAAGAGTTGTATTTAAAAATTTGTAATTGACACATTAATTATCAATTGTTTTTAAATGATAACTATTTTAAAGGGAATTTATAGTACTTTATATTTTTATTAGATATAAAAGAATCTTGAAGATTTATTTGAAAAGTACTATTAAGTATTACAAAATGGAGAGCATATAATAGAAATTAATAGTATGTTTGAAGCGTCACATTCTGATTTTGTAATCTAATTTTAAAATGCATTTTATATCATAAATTTAGAAGTATCATATTATATCAGAGTACAAGTTACTGACCAAATATATTTTAATGTTGTAATTCTGAAGGATCTAATTATTATGGGTGAATGGTAAATAATTAAGAAATGTATTTAATTGAGTTAGACTTGGTAGATAATAATTGTATAATAAAGCTCTTGATTATAATAAAATGAGTATTCTATAGTGATTGCTATTAGTATAAGTATAAGAAGAAATCTTAAGAAAGTAAATTAAATTATTTAAGTGAAGGTAATAAGTAGATAGTGATCCTCAATTTTCATGTCTTATTATTATAGTTAGATTAATTTTCAAATAGGAGGTTAATCAAGGTTTGTAATAGTGAATGTGATTTTATTTAAATGATTGGATCCCAGTAAAATCCCTCATGCGATTCAATTATTTAATTGTCAATCTAATTTTTATATTGATTTTAGAGTAAAATACTTATGATCCCTGAGATAGCCATAGGATATCATTAATTCTTTTAATTTAATGTAATTTTTGTTTTGTTGTTATTATTTTGAGATTCTTAAATTATAGAAGTATAATTAAAGCATTATTTAAATGAAGTATTATGTTAGTCATTGTTTGTTGTGAGGATTTTTCTAATGATTATAATATGATGGTAGTAGGAAAATATTTACAATAGCAATACCATTGTGGAGTGTATTTTATATACTTCTCAATGTAAAATCTATGTTGTAATCATTCCTAAAGTCTATCTTATGTTTTGATGTATCACAAGTTACAAGCCCATAGAAAGTCTTATACTTTATTGTTCTTATATTTGATTGTTTATTATTGAGCTAGTAGTGTAGAAGGTAAAAAAAGAAGGTAGGGTAGAGGTGGTGAAGAACCAGAAGGAAAGATTACAATATATACATTTATTACATGCATAAAGCTAAATGTCGTTCAGTAATGGTAAATATTTATAATTGATTTACAAAATCCCGAAATTGTAATTATAAATTTATTTAACAAGGCTGTAAACCATATCTAGTCATTATACCAATCAAATTTGAAAGAAACAAATGCTTCATCATGATATGTGTTTCAATTTGAGCAAATCTTAAAAATATAGTCCTAAAAGCAAAAATCAACTTCAAACATTTTCTCAGACATAGTGACAAATATTTAATTAAATTACAATTACATGGTTATCTATTTGATTAATGAAAATTAAAACTTTTGCAATTATGAATCTAAATTTTATAACATTGAAATCTAGAGAAAAAAAATCTCTATTCAAATTATAATAACTTCAATGATAAATCTCAACTTCAAACTACTTGTTATATTAATGTGATGCACTTTAGTATTAAAGAAAAAAAAATACTTCTATCTTATTTTTAAGATCTTTTATGAGAAATAGACCTAATGATACTTTAATAGAGCAAATTCAGAAGTTAGATTTTTTATTCTTTTACATCTCTACTGTTTAATATTTATCTTGTTAATTAAAGTATCATTGTTTGATCTCCTTTTCTTGGATGTAATGTGAACATTGATTTATACTAGTAGATATCATATTAATATAGCTACTATTTTAAAATGGAGATTTATTGTGCATGTTATTACATATTATTTCGTATTAAACCTCTAAACACCACATGATTACCATTTTTTATGCTTATCCAAGCTATTAACACAGAAGCAAAACTCTTCATATAGTAGCGCCACTCAGAGCAAGCCAAGGTAATCAATGGGTGGTACTATTGTATAATTTTGCCTCTGTGTATATTATTCAGTACTGCATAATTTGATTTTTAATATGGTTATTAATACTTGTTTCTTTTAGAAAATGAAAAGTATAATAAATATAAAAGTAATTTTTTATTTAACAATGAGCAATAAAAACTGATGTTAATAATTATTATAGGAAAGATGTTGGATATTGTTGAATTACATTGAATAAACTCAGAGATATTTATTAAGACATTTACCAAAATAATACTTTATTTTTTTAATATCATACATGATCCGCTTTTTCTGTAAATAAAGTTATGGGGAGTTTTATGTTATTGTTGTTGTCTTTTTAAATATACATATAACATTGTGAATTTTATTTTTTGTCAATTTATTTGAAGTAACATTAACTTTTTTATTTAAATAGTTGAAGTAACGTTAACTTTTTTATTTAAATAGTTTCTAAATAATAATAATGAAGAAAAAAAAACTGGATAAAATAAAATAATTTGTAATTAATATTGTTTTATATCTATTTTGATGAGGTATGATTTTTTTTTTTTCAAGGAAGTGCCTGGAAATGCATCATGGGAACAAGCCATGAAGATGATTGTTAATGATCATCGTTATGGTGCTTTGAAAAAACTCAATGAAAAGAAGCAGGCATTTAATGCTTATAAAACCCAAAGATTCAAAGAGGAAAGAGTAAGTAATTTTTATATTATAAAGGTTTGTAGTTTTATTATTTATATATGGAACAATTTTTTTTAAAAAATCAGATGGTTAGTTTTCATTATTAATTGAAGTGAATGATTTTATTGAAAAACTTTTTTTTAAAAATTTATTTATGGAAAAGTAGTTTAGTGATAAGTCATGAAAATGAAATGACTATTGATAAAGAAAATATTGTGATGTGAAAATGACTGGAAAAAATTCTAGTGTAGAAACAAAAGTTATGACCAAGAAACCAAAAAAAAAATAAAAGAAAAAAATTCAAAACAAAATTTAGACTATTTTAGACTATGAGATTTGTAATATATGGGAAATACTTATTACTGGAATTGCAAGGGTGAATGAATGGCAGCTGTGTTTTGCAAGAAGCACACATCTGCATGTGAAAACCTCTGCTTTCATTTCAAAACCAGATTTCATTTTGAACTGAACACCTAGTTAACTAAAAAGACCGAAAAATTAAAACTCCCAACAAAATTACAAATATTACATAATATGGGGAATGATCTTACCAGAACTATCTAGGTGAGAACTCTAGCTCATTGAAATAAAAGAAAATAAAGGCATTATTGCTTGGGAGTTCTTAAGCAGTTCGAGCTCCAGACCTGTGTGCACCAGAATCGAGTGGGACCTCTCGATTCTTAGACGAATACTCTACCAATTATATTAAATCAATGTTTTATCTGTAGAACACTCAATATGTTAGATATATATTCTACTGAATCATTTCTTTTTAAGCTAGAAAGCATACTAAAATTATTTCATCTAAACAGTGAAGATCACAATTGGAGATTTTTTACAAAATAAATAGTAATCTACAAAATTGATTTAATTGCACTACAAGAGTTTTATTATTTCTCTAATAATGCTCATCTTAAAAACTCTGACATCACATTGATTCTTTACTTAATACTTATTTTTCTCTTTTATTTTCTTTGCATTTCTTCATATATTCATATATATTTCTTACAATAACTCCCCTCATCTACACATTAATGCAAAATTTTTTAAAAAAATATAATTCTTTTATTTTCCTGACAGTTTCAATGACTGCAAGAAACTGTCAGGAAAATAAAGGAATTATATTTAAAAAAAATTTTTGCATTAAAGTTTATATGAGGGGAATTATTGTAAGAAATATATACAGTATAGTACTTTTTTTTTTTTAATTCAATACTTAATAAATATGGTTTGAAGTAATTTCCTTTCAAACTATGTAACATAGTTAACAGTGTCTATTGAATATAGTTCAAATGGTATAGCAGTTAATAACTTTCCAATTGCAAACTGGCTCTATCATCTTTATTCAGTTTTAATATTTTTATTCTTAACAGATTTATAATAGTAATAAGGAACTGAATATAAAACTGGTTCTGAACTATATAATGAATAGTATTAAACAACATGGATGTACTTTATAATGCCAAGCAAGAAGGAACACTCCATTCAAATAGACTGGGATAAAGAGACAATTCTTGAACTACACTTTGTTTCAGTAAAAAATAGTTAATCATTGCCTGCTAATTTGTTAATATTGAATTCTAACTCTCTATAACAAGGGTTAGCAAATTTTTTAACATGAGGAACCATTTTGTTTATATCTCCTTTCTATTTCCCATTAAAGAGCAGCAAAGAAAGTGGTGAAAAATACGAAGGTACCCAAAAATAACCGGAATTATTCTCTGGTAAATGTGCCTGTTGTCGTACATGTTTCTGTTATATACCTCTTGAGGGGACTTTTGCATTAATTTGCCAAATTACATTACCATGTGAAATCATGGTGCTACTTAGCACATTTTTTTATAAAATGCATTTCACATATTTGGCTATTTTTTTGCATTGGCTGAAAAGTTGGAATAGTGTGAAAATTCTGTTCTTTTAGAGAAAATAGCATTGTAGTGCTTGAAACAGATTACAGAAAAGCTGTTCTGGGGAAAACACAAGTTTGCGAATGATTTAATGAAATTGTCAAATTCACCATTTCCCCAAAAAAGCATGATGAGTGAAATCCAATGTCACAATAATGCTGATATTTTTTTTATTGATTCACTTCTTTTTATTCTCTCGAATGAAAAAATGCTTCAATTTTTTTTTTTTTTTCTGATTTAGACGTGGTGAAAAAAAAAAGATGCAGGCATTAAAAGGCTTCATTTTGTGTTTCCTGTTTACTTCAAAAAGTAAAAAATACATTTAGACTGGTGTATTTATATTGAATGGACAGTATTTTAAAGGAGATTAAATTTATAACAGTTAAAGATAAATAAATAATTTTTATTATAAAATTCTGGTTATTTTTGAATCCCCTCTCATATATTTCTGGAAAATACGAATTTCTGAATGGCTGTGGATATATTTGAACATTTATTTTAGTAATAGAACATAATAGAATCTTCATACATCCTAAGGAAAATAAAATTTTTTTTAGAAATAAATAAATAAAAACATTAAAAAAAAATAATTTGACAGTTTGATTTATTCATAAATTTCTAATATTTAAATATTATAACTTATATTAAGTTTATAATAAATTGTGATTTAATTTGAAGAAGCTCTGCTGTTATGCACTGATTGGTGCATTAAAATTATATATATATAGTAGGCAGCTGAGTGTGAAATAATTTCGTTTTACAATAATTATTATTCTATAGTAAGGCTGAATTCAAGAAACAATAATGTAAGGTGCATTTTTCTTCTTTTAGAGTCATCAACATATTACAAATTACAAGAGGAAATAAAAAATGTGTTTATGCTTATCATAATAAAAAGAGTCACAAAATTGAGATCAAAGAGTCACATTTGATTCATAAGCCATAGTTTATTGACTTTTGCTCTATAGCAAATGTAAGATCAATCTTGTCACCCTTGGAATTCACATTTTCATAGTTGAAAAATCCCTACTGCTAGTATGGGATTTCATGAAAACTAACAGAATCTCTTGAAAGTAACATTATTTGGATCACATCTTTTTTCTGTTGCTATGATAAATTTAACAAATTTGTATTAACAGTTATCATAGATTCTATCTTTCATAGATTCTGAATTCTAGATTGGAAACAAAGATTCAATAATTCTATTTATAATCATTATTTATCTACCAAACATCCTGAATTTGCTGACAAACTTATAAAATATTTTGATCGTACTAGAAAAGAAAAGTGGAAAGAGTCATGGAAAAATAAGACTATACTAGAACATTCCAGTGGAACTGCCAGTCTTACATTTTGGACTTTAAAGCCCAAGATATGATAAAACCACAAAAAGTACTATTTAGAGGAAATGTATAAGTTTCTCTTTCACAATTTTTTTCTAACTCAAATATAATAGTATCAATAGATGTTGGTGAGCTTGAATTTATCCTTAATTACCTTAAACCAGAGAAATATCCAGGAATAGTCGATTATTTCCAGAATTTGTAAAAGACTTACACCTTAAAGTCAAAGTATAGTTGGCATAACTATTCACCAATATTATCTATATACAAATTGTTTGAAAAATTTAGCATGAATTCAAAACTATCACAGTGACAATTGTGCTTGATCCAAGAACTTCATCATTCTATCATTGTGTTAAACTGCAAAAGGCATTTTAAAAATCTAATAAATCTAACAATCCAGAATTATTATACAATATTATTCATTATTATATACTCTCTAGATGTTAGATAATAATCTTAATGAGAATTTTTCCAAGAGTTGAAAACTATCTATCTTTACAATATTATTGAATTTAGAATGAATGAAGTTGCTGAGAATAAGGTATGTCCTTAATTATCACTATTGAAAAAGAATTTCAAAATATTAAACACTGATAATTTATTTCAACTTATAAATGTTTTATGCAAATATTCATGCCGTAATAATTTGTAAAATTTTTAAGTATAGAAAAACCTCTGAGAAAATACTTTCCAATAGAAAAAACTGAATGATCTTTTAGAATTATAAAAGACAGAAATTTCATCTATACTGTTGATTTTTCCTGATTTAAGAAAATAAATTATTTTGTCTAGAAATATAAATTGTTTAATAAGAATATATAAAATTCAGCAATTTTTTCAAAGATTGAGCCTTATTTTTGGTACCAAAGTATTATTATATTTAAATAATAGAAAAGCACTTTGTAAAGTGAGTGTATTTGTTTGCAACACTAAAATATAGCTATATCTAACACTATTTAGAAATTATCTTAGCATAAATTTGGTCAGTATTTTTATTGATTATTATTCAGATTTCTACAAAATTTTTGATGTAATACTATTAGTTCTAGTGATCTTAATCTATGGACAATGACCTTAAAGTTAATTTGATTATTGAAGATTGTTGAATGCAGGATATTTGAAAGTGTTTTCATTGATGCCTTTGTGGCACGACTTTTATTTGTATATTAGATTTATTGTTAGTGATTTTTATTTAAAAGTTAACAAACAATTTTTTGTAGTTCTTATTATATTTTTGTTCTTTTTATCAGTGAGATGTTAATATTAAATTAATTTTAATTAAAAGTTTAATTAAATTAACATTTTATTGATAGACGTATTTAAAATAAATTTAAATGAGAATATTGCTGTTAAGATATTTTAAAGAAGTGGTATTCAATTGTAGCTAATTGTGTTATTATTGATGAACATTTATTCTTTTAAATCATAATTTAATATTTGATTTTTTAAAAAATAATATTAATTTTTATTGTTTTTACTTTATAGGAAGAAAGTCGATTAAAAGCTAAGAAAGCCAAAGAAGATTTGGAACACTTTTTGCAAAATCATGAAAAGATGACTTCTATGACACGTTATAGGTATGTTTAGGAACTTTTATAAATATCTCTTGCATATTTTCTAATTACATTTTATAACAACTGTTAAAAAAGTTGTAAAAATTTTAAAAACTTTTGCCAGAGTTTTTAACATTATTAAGCTTTGGACATTATTTTTTCATAATGTTATATCTATCAGTGTCATTGCATATTCTATAGCATAAGATATTACAATGTTATCGTGTAGAAAAAAAAGTGAAAAGAAAATGAAATCATTTAGTAATATTTATATTATTATATAATAATTTTGTAACTTCTCAAAGGTTGTATTTTAATTATTTCTTTCATCGTAATTCTTTTAAAATATATTTTCTATTTTTGTTTTGTTTACAATAAAAAATAATACAATATTCTTCCTATATCCATATATATCTACTTAGATTCAGAAGTTTTTTGGGAAGTGCATTTGATATTTTACAGTATTAGAAAATAGTAGTAATGATATTTTCATTTGAATTAAAAAAAGTTATAAACTGCTTATAAAGTATAATCTGAAAATTTGGTAATAGATGGCAGTAGTTATAATTATATAGTGCTATTTGAAATATACTTTACAATGGAGTAGAAGCGAAATTAATATAATAAATTATTACTATTTGATCAAGGTCAATCATATTTTTGTTTGGAACTAGATATCTAAAAGTATAGGCTTTTGGTTTGGAAATTTGGTTAATTAGTATCATTAATGTCTTTATACATATAAATATTTTGAGATACTTCCTGTAGAAGTATTTGTGAATTAAATTAAGACAACACTCAAAAATATGTTATCTTTGATAATAACAGAAACTTATGTATAATTAAATAGTGAGGTGACTCCATATCTCCATACCTTTTTACAGCAGTGCTGCAAGAAGTATTTTGTGGATTAAAATGGGAAACTAAAGGAGTGATAGTAAATGGAGATCATTTAAGTCATTTAGATTTCGCAGATGATGTAGTTGTTTTTGCAAATAATGTTTCAGAGCTGCAGGAAATGTTGCAGGAGTTAGCAGATGAAAGTAGGACCTAAAGATAAATGTTAAAAAGACTAAAGTATTGTTTAATCGATTTGCTCAAAATATGAAAATAAAGATTGATTATGATGAATTAGAAGATGTTAACAGTTACAAATACCTTGGTGAGATTATTAATACAGATGTAAACATAATGGGGGAAATTAATTATAGAATTAAACTTGGTTGGAGTGCTTTTGGTAGAAAGAACTTGATACTAAAAGGAAATATGCCTATGTGTTTGAAAAGGAAGGTTTTTAACAAATGTGTTTTGCCAGTTCTTACTTACGGATCTGAGACTTGGACACTTAATAGAAGAGCAATACAGAGACTTCAGACCACTCAAAGAAGTATGGAGAGATGCATGCTGGGAGTAACAAGAAGAAATCAAAAACGCAATGTATGGATAAGAGAACAATAAGGTGTTACTGACCTCATTGAAAAAATTAAAAGATTGAAGTGGAGTTGGGCTGTACATATTGCTAGAAGAGATGATAATAGATGAACAATTGAAGTCTTAATCCGGATTCCAAGTGATTGTAAACGACCCAGAAAGAGACCACATGTGAGATGGATGGATGAGATGAGAAAGTGTGCAGGGGTGATGTGGAGAAGAGAAGCTAAAGATCAGAAAAGATGGATTGAACTTTTAGAGACCTTCATCCTGCAGTGGATTGATAATGGTTGATGATGATGATGATGATGATGAATACTGAAGGACATCTAAATCATGTATATGAAATTTTAATATTTGAATTGCATCATTTTATTATTAATGTCTAGTATTATGTTTTCTTCTGTTAATAATATTTCAACCATGATAAATAATGGTGAAAATAAAAGTTACTGAATTAAAAGTATTTACTAAATGATTTCTTATGACCATTTGTTATAGAATTAGAAATTAGAACATCAGTTAGAAGTCTTAAAATTATATTATATATTGATACAGTGGTGCTACAAACTAGACTGTATCTAACTATATGACTTCAATTATATGCTATCCAAGGAAAAATGTAAATGAACAAACAAAAATGTAAATAAACCAACAAAAAAAAAAAGTATTCAGCAGCCATTTTTCCTTCTCTAAGCTGAGCACATATATTACATATATTAGTAAACTTTCTTCAGTTTATGTTGAAAACATTATTCCTTCTTTATTATTCTTTTTATATTTGATGTGCAGTATTTTACTTAATAAAATGTTTTTTAAGAGTAAAAGTTTTACAAAATTTTAAAGGTAATATTGATTTAAAAACATTAACTTAATTTGAGAGATCATAATTTCTTGATAATGAAATGAGTCTATTGTTTCTATAAGAAAAAAAGTTATTGAAAAAAAAAGAATATCTCTGATAGCATATTTAATATTAGAAGAAAGCCAGACATTTTGCTATTTATTTTAAAGATAAAAATACGGTAGGAGTTAGTTTTTTTATTATTCTTATTACTTCAATACATGCATGAATGATACACATACAGTAAAATAAAATAAATATGCACTCAATTTATTATTAATAACCAGAGCTTTTTTTTTAATAAAAAAAGATGCCAGAATGCACTTCTTGTCAAGCTAAAATTTTTACTAAAGAAAATTATATTTAAATATCATTTAAATGAAATTTAAAGCAACTTTTTTAATGCTATGAAGTAAATAAAAAAATTAAATAAAATTTATTATAATTTTTTTATTTTAGACAAGTCAAATCTAAAGTTAAATAAACAAATACAAATATACAACTGATAACTAAATGTAAAATGAAATTGTAAAACTTTATATAATTGAATAAAAGTTTATAGTAATTTCCAAAGTTTTATCCAATTCTCGTCTGACAAATCATCTTGATTCATCTACGCCTGAATGATATCCCCTGAGTAACTACAGATTAACATATTTTGAATCATCGAAAAGTATCAAAGGTGGTCCAATGAGTTCGTTGAACAAAATTGCCGAAACTATTATGATTTTCAACGAAAAGGTTATTGGGATACCCATGTTCATATTCATTTGAAGAATTGGGAGTAGAATTCAGAGTGTATATCAAACACAATACTTTTTCAGGATATGTCTTTTCAAAATTGTATTTGCAAAATTCACGAATCATTTCTTTTTTGTTTAGTTGTAGTCTGATTGACATGTTTCTAATTTTTATCTCCAAATGTCAACTGAATATCAGTAGCTTCAGGCCGATATTTTTGGTCAAGTACATGAGCTCATACTTAACATCTTTGCTATCTAGCATCCTTTTTTTCAATTGACTCTTTCAATATGGTGTAAAATGTTTTTGGGTTAATGGGAGAGTCATTCTTTGAAACTTTTGCGAGAAGTGAAACTCTACAAAAACGCAGATCGTGTAAAAGGGTTCAAAATTCTGTTTTCTTTCTTCAAAAACTTGAACTAGTTCATTTATTTTTTGATTTGCAATGTAAAGGTTCACGTTGCGATTTTGTAGGTCCAAACTTTGACAATTCTTGGAGATCATTGCACACCAATGCTAGATCCAATAAAAAGGCTGCAGATATAATTTTTTTCTTTAACTCATTGTAAGTACATTTATCACTTTATCTCTTGTAAGAGCAATCATTACTTTTTCAAAATGAGTACAAGAGATTCAAAATTAATTCACATAGCTGAAACTGAATAAAAACTAGATACCACTCATCTAGTACTTCATACTCTTACAATTTTTAGAAGCTCAATGCCTAGTGATTCTGCACATTTATGTAACTAGCTATTGTTTTTTGGTGCCACATATCAATAAATGATATGAATCTATTGATTCCTGAAATTTTCTTTACAACATCACTTATTGATAATTCTAATCTATGATTAGCACAATGCCAAACTATAATGGAAGGAAATTTTTGTGTCAGCAATTCTTTCCACTTTTGATGCAATGCAATGCACTGTGACTTCTCCTTATAATATGTAGTCAGGAATCTCTCAACCACATGCCCAGAGAAACCTGTTTGCCACTTTACCTTGCCTTTCCATTCCCCACCCTAAAGTTTATCCTATATTCTTCTCTACCCTGCTCCATCCCATTTCCACAACATAATCTTTGTCAACTCCATGACCTTTATATCTAAATCCCCGTTATTTTTTCCCAAACCCAGCATAAAAACCAATAACCCACTTTCTATATAATCACATTGTTTATGCTTACTTTTACATCCTAACATCACAGCAGCACCATCACATTCTTCTGAAATTAAATATTTTTTTAAATAATCTTCTGTCATCCCATAAAATCCAAGACATTGGAGTAAGGATTCAAGTATTTTTTTTTGCCATTATGTTTTCAAGTTCGATCAAGTCTAAGAATAAATTAAACGGTGAATATTCATTTCAGTTCTTTCAATACAGCATTGAACAAATACAATAAGAGTGGTGTTTTTGCCTATAGTAGTTAATTCATCATTTATCAATGAAATTTTTTTTTTCTATTGAACAATTGCTTTAAATACATTTTTTTCTCATTTCATCACTTATATGATTCTTAATATTAATGCATGTCTGTTGAATGAAGAATATGACTCATATCAATTCCATTCAGTTCTTGCAGATCAATTTCACTTTTAAAAGTAGAGAATGATTGATTTTCCTTTGCTACTTTTTTTTTTTTTTATTAAGGTAAAAAAACCCACAGGTGACTGATCACCAGCTACTTGATATTACAGTGTTCAATGTTACAAGGTAAAAACAAAGTAACATACGCTCGATAAAAAAACATATCCACAAAAGGGTTGTATAACCTTACTCAATATGTATCGATATATGGACGAGCACAGATCTGCACTGCCCAAAAACAATCCATCAAGGGAGCGCAGCAGCCTATCAGAGCAGTAAAGGCGCTGAAAACTTTGACCCTGTACCCTCCCAGTAGGATTTCCGGAAGCGGCAATAATTGTCAACAGCCCACCCCCACAAACTAGACCCCCAATGACCGCCATCATCAACCCCTGCGAAAGAAATGACGAGTGCAGACCTGTGTCCACCAATGCAACAGTTGGATTTAAAGTACTCTGGAATCAAGCCAGATTTACTTGCACACCATGAATACACACCATTTGTCCATATCACCTAGCACACTGAGGTCAATGGAGCTGAAAGTCTGTTTGTAATCATTATCAACCTCCTGTGTCTGCAAATGTTCACAGTACCTGTTCAATTTACACAACTATAAAGTCCCTCAGGGTTCACTATGGTTATTATTTGTTGATACTAATTGGATTCTGCTTCTTTGGATTGAATTCTAGGTCTTGATTAAGAATCAAGGATTCAGTTGTATAATCTGAAAGTTTATTGTTAAAGTTTGAAATAACTAAAAGAGGATGAGTCATTTGTAGCTTCAATGTCTCTGCTTATGTCTAAAACATCATTTGTACTAATTTTGCCTTTAAATCATTGTTTGTTTGTTTTTTGCTGAGGAATCATTTCATTGTAATTCTGTTTTGATTTGAAAATTTTTATTTTTGTGATGCCCCAATCACACCGGAAATGGGCTAATAACTTCTGTTGTGATCATTGCTACTTTATATGCAGTTTGAAACATTTTTGCTGTTATTACTTTTTGCAAGATAATGATTTAAAAAAAATGTTTTCAATCTTCTTTTTTTCAGCTTCAAAAGTAATTTTTAACACTGCTTTGTATGCAACAGATTTTCTGTGATCGAAATTTTTTTTTTTTTAAGTGAGCTCAGTTGTAACTTCCTATCTTTCCCAGAATAGGTGATTTCTTCGTTGAACCATTCTTTGGAAATTTTCATTCCCATCATCGCTTCAGTTCCAAGAGTTAAAGTTTCTGCAAGGTGTACAGCCAAATTTCATTTTGTGTATATTCAAGCATTCTTTTTTTGATCCAATGACCAGCAATCTGACCAATCATTTTGAGTTGGGCATTGCATCTCATGATCCACTTGAGATGATTCAGGAACATCAACTTACATCAATATTTTTATATTTTAGTGGGACCGATAGTTGAGAAGTAACTGGAAATGTTTTTCATTTTTAAACTTGGGGTAAACTTTTACACTAAAAAATAAAACTAATGACATCAAATTTACGAAAAAATAAAATTATTCCACACATTGTTCATCGCTTCACAGGTGCATTCAATCACAAACATCAAATGTTACTAGCTGCATATGCATTGCTGTAATCAGTCAATCATGAATGACCAATGAGGACGTAGATAAGTTCACTTCTCACTATATCAGAGCGCCAATTTCAAATCCATCCATATTTCATCTGATTCGTACAACACTATATTTTTTTATTTGTTCAAATTATATAAATATGGATTGTAATTATGTACATGCGCTACCATTTCATCTAATTACATTTGAAACATTAAAAATACACTAAAGAAAGCATCAGAACACTGTTCCATTGCATTACACAACACAAAAAAAGCCTTGTTAATAGTTATATTATTATTATTTTAAATTTTGTTTTTACTATAATTTTGTTTTATATATACATGATATATTTATAAAAAGTCCTCTCTATTTATTATATATACGTGTGTTGAAAAGTACTATATACTTACAGTTTAATAAACAATGAGTATTTTATTCTAATCAATATTTATGAGCAAAAGGTAAGCTGTTATAATCTACATACATTGAATGCAAAAGAGACTCGGATAAAATATAGCATAATGCGTGGTTTTGCTGTATTTAAAAATCTGAATATTTACCAGTCAAAATATTAGTTTATATACTTGTTTGCCACATTATATTATCATCGTTAGCAATCTATAAAAGGTTTTGTATAACAATTACATCACACTATCAAAAATTTTCTGTCTTGTGCCCTAATTTAGATACTCATAGATATCTCCTTTAAGGTCATCTTTCATGTGTCAATTTGCTTCCAACACATCTTTCATAATTCTTCTATCTCTAAGTAAATGCCCAATTCATTCTTCCAAAAAAGTAATTTTTTTTCATTTACATTTATCAAAACATTTACATTTCTGATTTTATTTTTTCTAAGCTTATCTTTCTCTAAAATTTCAATTTTTTTCCAATTACTTTTTTTAATTTTCTATGTTTGTGTTTCATATTGTACCAATATTGTGTTGGAACATAATAATTTTGTTTAAAAAAATTATTAAAATAAAAATCTTTAAAGTTTAAGAGTTCTTGAAATAAAAGTTAATTAAAAGGAGGGAGAGAGAGTTTGCTGTAGAAACAAACTAAAAGTTTCATAAAAGAAGTAAAGAGTTTTTTCTTATTATTATTAGTTAAAATGTAACGTAAAGTTTAAAAATATAAATCTCTTTTCATTCGAGTTAAAGAAAGAAAAAAAGTCATTTAAAACTAAATAGTGAATGGATCTTGGGTTATATATGTGCATGCGACTGTAAATATAATATATGCATATCAAATATTAAAAATAAATGAAAGTTAAAAAATTAAAAAACACTCGGCAGTGGCTACTAATAAAAATATAAAACAACACGTTTGCATGGCTACTAATTAAACGATCTTCAAAAACACGTAATTAAGAGATTATCAAAGGAATTTCGACAACAGATATTGCTGGAGGATATTAAAATGACAACACATCGTATGTATAGATAGCCAATTTTTTATCGGACAGTTAGTTGAGTTTGTGTTAAGTCGAGTTAGTTGCGTTAAAGTTGAGTTAGTGGCATTTGAGATAACAGCAGTACAATCTATTAGTGAGTTATATCAGAATGCAGTGTCAAAACCTAGGAAAACATACGCCTTTCTCCAGCCTGAAGTCCGATGAAAACAGCCAACTACCAGATAAAAGTGATGCCTGTGTAACAGCCTGAAGCCGCTCAATATCTAATTGTCTTAAAGAAAATGCCTCAGAATAATCAGCATCAAATCTCCACAAGGAAACTTCAAATCTAACCGGTTAGAAATACTTCATTAGAAGCAGCAAACAGCAAGATAAATCCATGTTCAAAATCCTAGGTAAAACATTTTTTTATATTCATTTCTAAAGTAGCCATCGCATTCGTAAAACCAAGAGTCAAGTTTAAGAACTCTATTGCATACATATACGAACTATTAATATGTGTGTTTAAAATGTTGTGTGTATCCATGTGTTAGTATATTGATGTCATGTATTTTAAATTTCAAATATTATTTAATGCTTTCTCCTAAGATATTATAGTGTGTAAATTATAAATGTGCATGTGTTATATTAGTTAAATAAGATTTATAAAATATTTAAAATTAGTTTAGTAAATGCCATAATTAAAATAAATTGTCTTTAAACTTAAAACTTTATTTGTCGATCAATTCTTTTACCACTATTTAAGTGAAACAATATTTTGTTAATGAATTAAAAAATAGACTGAGCTAGTCATGGGTGTATCTTGGGCATTGAATTAGTGGCCATTGTTCAAAATGCATTATTTATCTTCTGGATAAATAGCTGGCGCCCGTGTTTATACAAAACAAAAAAGTGCTTTGAACATGGTGTTGAATTCAACAGTCGAGAAGAAGTTATGTCCTGGAAATGTAACGCTAGTTATATATCTTATAGCTATCGTTTGGACATACATACTCTCTGAGTATGTTCTTCTCTGCCTACGTTGCCGTGCTGGAGCAATACATAAATTGCAAGGTACGGTGTTATATTTAGTCTTATAATTTGCTTTCATAAGATAATTTTATTTGAAGAGTAAAAGTAAATATTGTGTTTACTCCATCAGGGATTGATATTTGTCATATGACTTATAATTAATGGCAAACCATCCACCCGGTACAATATAAAGCAATACTCTATTTTCTTAAAATTACTTTCAATGGCCTTCAGCTTTCTATTTTTATTAAAAGTTTTTTTGGACGTTGCAATTTCTATTCTAATTTTTTAATTACTATATCCATCATCAGTTATATAAGTTCTCAAATATTTAAAACACTAAAGCCTGACCCAATTTCTAGTCCAATGTTTGCTCTTAATCTTTCTTTTTATTCTATCTATTTTCATTACTTTAGTTTTATTAACATTTATTTTCATCTCAAATTGTTTATAAGATTTATCAGTTCTATATAATATTTTATTGAGTTCATCCTCAATTTTTGTTAGCACCGTATGCCATTAGAAAATCTAATATAATCGACTGTCTTTCTCTGATGCTAATTTCATCCTTATCAAAACAACATTAATTCACAACTCAATTAAATATATTTAAACGGTAAGAACTTTTCTCTTTTAAATTAACTAAAATAACCAATGCCACACAATGACATGACCATTCATATTATTTGTTGTATGTTTGACTAATAGTATTCCTTAGATATTTTCATATATGTATGACTAATCCTTTGAGTTAATATTCTTTACTATTTACTTTGCTATCATATCACTTATTGTTTCTTTATTATATTTCTTTCATGATATCTATATGCAAGGTGATTGATTTTGATCAACCAACTTCCACACCTAGAACGCATACTGTATCTGGAGTCGCAATTAAATTTCTAATTAAGTTAGTTAGCAATGTCATTTTCATCTAATAAAGTTTTCATTACTTTTGGATATATAAATGTCTATATTATATGTATCTATCATGGGAAATAGGGGATAAGTAATTTTAAAGTGCTTAAATAACAATATGATAGATGCTCATCATTGACCTTGAAGTTAAAAGTATAGGAGAATACACCTGGGTCTTGTTTTATGCGGATTTATTTAATGCGATTTTGAAGTTATGCGATTCATGATTCTTCTTAATATCTTTGTATGCGGTTTTCTTTTATGCGATAAAAATTATTAGATCACAAGTCGAGCTCCGATAATGCGCTATTACTTTAAATATTATAAATTTCGTGCACTCATGTCATATTTAAAGTAATAGCGCATTATCGGAGTTTGACTTCCATATAATAATTTCAATATTTTCAGCGCTTTATAATAGTACTGTAATACATTTTGTGTAATAAAGAAGTTCATAATTCACTTAAAATCAGAATTTCCCCATTTTATATACACACATTAAATTTTACAAGACTATAATGTAAATCTGTTCAAACGTTATAGATGAAAAATACTATGTTTGTTGTTGTTTTGCATTTTAAATCACGTTCTATTTTTGCTTTTTATAAAAAGAGTACGTAATTAATTAATCATTTAGTGACTGCAAGTAATAAATTTTACAAGATTATAATGTAAATCTGTTCAAACGTTGTAGATGCCTATATGATGTAGGTTGTTGTATTTGCATTTTAAATCGCGTTCAATTTTTGCTTTTTATAGAACGAGTATGTAATCAATTAATCATTTAGTGTCTGCAAATTTATTTTTAAAAGGTGAGTAACAGCAGTGGGCACAATTAAATTTGACAATTAAAATCTGATTTTTAATTGTAATTAACAATTTAAAAATTACGTAACGAGGTGATATGAAATGATGAAATTTGATTTTTAAACGGAATTGAAAATTAAAGACAAAAATAAGAATTTAATTTTTAATTGTTAATTTTAATTAAATTTTGCCCAACAATGGTGAGTCGGTATCTTTTTATCATTGTAAGTCTTAAGTTCTTATTTTATTTTAAACTTTTACTTTACTCTAACGGAGAGAAAAAAACCACCCAAGAAAATGAATTTCTTTGGAAACAAAAATTTCAATTTTAGATCACTTAGTGAAATGGGAAGGATCAATAGCGATTGGAAAACATTTTAATTGTATTTCCTCTTGACTTCGTTTAGGAGAAGCTACAGTACCTCACATAGCATCACATCATGACGAATGTGATGTCTTAAATAGCGATAATAATTAAAATACTGTACATGTATGAAAAAAATGTAAATTACGCTTAAAAATATATTGTTTTGAATAAAATTAAATACTGTAGTTAATAAAAAAAGTAAAAAAAAGTTTGTCTTGTATCAATTTTTTTCAAATTTGAAATTTTTTATTAGTCATATTTTATTTTCGTATTTTTTTTTATGCAAATTTTAAAGTAATTTTACGTTGTTGCTTTGCTTTTATGCGATTTTTGGAAAATTACAGTACATATCCCCCATTTTTCAAGGTAAGTTAAGTCTATTTTTGTGCAATTTCTTTTGTGTGCATTTTCTGAGGAACCTATCTACCGCATAAAACGAGACCCAGGTGTATATCCAAATAATACTTTTTTCACTTATAAATATTTTTTGAAATTTTTTTTTACATTGATTGACAATTTGTTCTATGTTTTTATATACTTTGTTTTTGTAAATAAATATTATGAAGTTTTGTTTAATTGATAAAGTCTCTCTAGTTTGTTGATCCAGCATTTACATTCAATCCTATAACCAATATTTTACACGTGCACACACACACATTATTGTTTGATGAGCATGAGAGATAAATGTTAAATCAAGGTTATTCCCTACTAATAAATAGGATGAGCTAATTCAGTTATTGATTAACAGTCTGCATAGGTACATCTCTGTCAAGAGAGTTGAATGCGCATTCTTCCTGAGTTCGAAATATGAGGCAACGGTTCCGAAAGAGAGTCATGAGATGTAGATGAACTGACCCAAATTGCATCTGGGTTTAGTAGATGAACCTTGAGCTGGTCTATTGAGTGTAGATGTGATCATGGGTTATGCTCTTCATTGCGTCGTCTCCAGCATCCTACCCGAAGATTGTAGGTCCAATGGTAGTTAGATGCAACCTGCTCTCTTTTCCCATCCACACAGTGTAGACCGGACCTAGAGTATTGTAACGATCCGGCAAAGCGACTTAACGTAAACTGCACTACAGGGCGCCATCTAGGCATTTGAACCTAGAAAAATTTATAAAGTAGGCAGATACGTAAGAAAAAAAAAAAAAAATTTTTTTTTTTTTTTATTTTGATTCCGGTCGTTAGCCCATGTCACTAGCTCAGTGGAATAGCAGAGATTAAATAATATAATATCTTATCTAATTAGATTTCAACATTAAAAAATAAATAAAATAAGCCACTGCCAGTAATTAGCATACAAACATTTATTTATGCACATATATATAAGATTTAAAATTATTTTAGTATTAGTTTTACATTTTAACATTTAACATTATTTTTAACTTTGATTTTTGACTTTAATTTACATTTAATTACTATTATATTCTAATTTTACATTTTAATTAAGTTCGCACAGATAAATTTATGAAAGCTTGTTTATAATGTTGAATATAGATCGGTTACATAGATTTCACGGTCAAAAACATTTCAAAGTAAACATAAACGATCAAAATACAAAATTATTGATTACTGACAATTGCGGAGGGAAATTTATACGTAACCCAATAGTATTCACCATAAGATACTTGCATTGTCACCAATAACTTAAAAGACATCCGAATAAATACATTTTAGATACTCACCGTAAGGTATCATTATTTATCGAATGTCTATATATTTTGATCAAATATGAAAACCCAAAACATACTTAACCGATAACCAATCCATGCAAGCGTCTATAAACAACTTAAATTTACTGCATTTTTATTTAGGGTCGAGTATGAATAGACCACATAAATTTGCTTTTGAAAATAAACATTCTATCCCTATTTAACCTTAGGCTAAAATTCGTAGTCAAACTGGCATCAATTCATCTGATATATCGATGTATTCAATGTAATAAAATACGGCAGCACAAAAGGTTAAGAGAAGAAATTGCCTCTTATGAGATAGGAATATTACATCTATCTGCAAAGAAGAGCAATAAAACAAAAAACTCCATAGAAAGGAACTGCGGTATCCGACTTATAATTCCTTCCATAGGCAAACGGAAGTGTGCGGCGTATGAAGCGATTCTGCCCGTAGCGAATCAATATTACATCTACTAATCACACCAATATATCCAATCCATTGACCCAATTTAACCACGAAACAAATAACCTAAGATTACCCTCCCCTAATATAACTTTACAAATCTATACAGCCATTCACGCCCGACTTAAGTTTAACATTTATATAATTACTTTAACGAAAAACACAAAAAAAAATCATGATAAAAACTTAAAGAATAAAAAATAAATAAATGGAAATGATTTTACATAAATAAGGAAAAAAATACATCAAATAACACTATTAATAAAGAATTTAGTTTGGTCAGATAGGATTCTATTTGTAACAATTAAATACTAGGAAAGTTTAAAATTTAAAGTTCTTAGTGTTTTCAAATTAATATTGTTCGTTATATCTATCTTAGAAAGTTCTTACGGTTTTAGAAATGTTCATCTTTTACAATTGCTTGCCGTTTGAAATCCAGCGTTAAATTTCCCGATGATCCTGTGATCCTCTGAATATAAGAAAAGCGATGTTTCATTTTTCCATTTTATAACAACTGAAGGGATTGAACGTGCGTCCTTCAATCTCTTCTCCCGCACCTCCGCACTAACATCTATCTGTCACATCGTAATAATCATAACAACTCACTAATTAATAATTTCCAAATTTTCCTTTTATACGTATTCGAAGGATTGACTTGGCATTATGTCATCGATGTGATGTTCCTTTCGCTGAGGTCCGATTTCCCGATGGATTTCTTTCATTGGCTATTTGTTTCTATTGTTTTCCTATCTGACCGCTGTTTTTACATTTAAATGCCCAAGGCTGGTTTACATTTGACTAATTAAATTTATCATTTCCATTTCTGATTAATTAACCTGTTTTCCAAATCAAAGATATATTTAAAGATATAATTTTATCTCCAAATCTTTTTAAGTTTTTGTTTTTAAAATACCTTTTGTATTTTTAATACAGTTTTATTTTAATAATTTTTTTTTATCTGTGCGATTTAATATATACGAGTTTAAGATGATATTTAATTTCAATTTTTAATTCTAAAAGAAAATTTTTAAATGCGAACTTTTTGATTTACTTTCATGTTTAATAAATATAAAAAAAACAATGTAACGAACGTCTGTGCTCGTTACAGTATATTAAATAGAGAGGAGATAACCAATATTTTTATCTTACACCTCTTCCTATATCTATTTCCTCTGTAAGAAGCCAATTTAACAGTTCATATGTTATCAAATTCAGATACAAATTTCTCAATAAATGTCTTTTCTTCCAATCTGTGTTTTTTTTAAAAAAAATATATACAATAGAGTAACAATTTACTCTTCAAATGTGTTTTTTAAATCAGTAAAATGTATATTAATCTATTTCTCTATATGTTTCTTAACAATGGTTTTCACTATTTCAGTTGTGTTTTTTGTTCTTCTATGCTGCTTAAATGCAAACTGTTCTTTAGATAGTGACATGTTTAATCTCTTTGAAATCTGTCTTTTAAAAATTCATAACAACATCTTAGTTGAGATTAAACTAAATATTTTACAATCCTTATAGGATGTCGGATTAGGCCTTTTTTTTAGGGAAATCTTTCTCCCAAAATATAAATTACATTACAATTATCAAACGATTTTTTTAAAACCATTTTTTTGCCATTTCATTCAAAAATTCATTCACAATCTTATCAGTTCCCTGAGTTATATTATCTTTTATCTTGTCAATATTCAATAATATTTATTATCCTTATCTATATGAATTTTTTCTTTAATTACAATAAACAAAGATTCATTATTTGTATCATATAAATCATTTATGTATTTTTACTATTATTCCAGTGCTTCTACTTTCTTTACTAATATTTACCAATTTTTATCTTCAATTACTATTTCTGTTCTATGACTGTTTTTCCTGTCCTAATGTTTTCTATTATAAAGTAAATTAATCATAGCATTTTTTTGTATTTTATTTATTTTCTTATATTTTCTTTCTAGTTTTTCCTTTTAGTTTTATCTTTTCCATATTTCAATTCATTATTAAGTCACATATACATATTTCTACATTTTATATAATTCATATGTTTCTATTTTCTCTCTCTTATTTTATTCACTATTACATTATTAATCCAATCTTTTTTGCTTTTTACTTTTTTGTAATTCACTCTCTTCTCTGCAGCATTTATTAAATTTTTCTGAATAATTTTTATCTTTTCTGTGCGTTTACATTATTAGTTGGTCTATTATGCTTATTTTTTTTGTCGAACAATTCTGACAATCCCCCCCCCCCCTTTGTTTAGTTTTTTTATTCTTTTAAAATTTAATCTTAAGACTAACATATTAAATTGTGATTTGATCTGTTTCTAAATCTATTGATTTTTAAACCATGTGTTCATTACATATCTCCCCCCCCCCCATTTCTTCCTTCATTTTCTTCCAGTCCTATTACTTCATTCCAATCTTCCTTTATCATTATACATCTATTTTATGTTTATTTTTATGACTTTTGATTTCTTTCTGCTTTTTATTTCATCATTATTACAATCATGTGCACATTGGAAATTATTTTATTATCCTCATCTGTCTATCACTTACTGGAGTTCTACTTATAAATTTGAAAATTGTCATTGGTTCTTAAATCTAAGATAATATCTATATTATTTAACCAATTAATCAATAGTTTTTTTTATCCTATGGACAAGATCAAGAGGACAGTCACATGGCTAATTTCTCCATTTTATTTATCCATTTAATTTTTTCCATTTTTCTCTTCAATCTGTTCTCAATTTCTTTATTTATTATCTATGTTTCACAACTATATAATAATACTCTACATAACATAGCACTTAAACATTTTCCTTAAATCTTTATTAAAGGTCCACAAAATATTTTTCTATCTCTTAACAAATGTCTCCTTTGCCAATGCTATTCTTTTACTTCACTTCATCCATCTTTGCTCAACCATCTATCCAAATACCTAAATCCGTTCTTCTACTGAATTATGTTATCATGAATATCAACTTGTATTCCTTCCTATCCATTAGTACTTTATATTCTCAACATTAATCTTTATTTCATATTCTATATATCCTTCCTCCAATTTATTCAAAATATTCTGGAGATTCTTCTCACCCTCAGCTATAACAGTTATAACATCTGCAAATCTTAGACATTTTATTATTTTACCTCCGGTATTGGCTCTTCCATGGTCTAAATATTTATCTAATGTCTTCTAAATAAACAATACAAAGCACAGGTGTGATGCAATATCTTTATTTAACTCCTCTTTCTATAATCATTTCTTCAGTCTCATTTTTCTTTAATCTGATTCTTATTTATTGCCCAGTATAAATATTTCTAATCCATCTTCTCCCTTTCCAAAATATTTTTTTATTTTTAAGATGATTGTAAGTTTTTTCTAGATTACTCTATCAAATGCTTTTTCCAAATCCACAAGACATGTACCAATTACTTTATGTCTTTCAATATATATCTTTGCAATTGTTATAACAACACCAGTAGTATCTCTTGCACTTTCCCTCTCTGAAAACCAAACTTTTCAATATACTATAATGAAAAAATAACAGCATTGGTACAGACAAAAAGAAATCAAGATCTCATAATCTCCATATTGCACCTTCCCATAAATTATTTTAAATTAAAATTCTCAATAATATTTTTGAAGCATGAGATAAAACATATTTTTCTGTACTGGTAATGTCTAACAGCATTCTTCTTTTTAGCAGTTGAAATCATTATATTCCTCAAGAAATCTTTAGGACAAACTCACTATTATATATCAAATTACATAGACTAACAATTTCCTTCATAGCAGTTTCTCTATATCTTTCAAAAACTGATAGCTTTATCATTTTTCACTTTTTTATTTCAATATCTTCTTCACTTTCAAGTTCATAATCATATGTCATTTTCTTGTCTAAATAGATAGTGAAGATATTCTTTCTATTTTTTTCACTATATCGTTTGTATCATTTAATCTTTCTTCATTCTTGTTAGAAAGTTTATATCTGCAATGAGTCATTTGTGATTCAATCTTATATTAAATCATTAAGTTTATCAATTTTCTTTGTCAATATCTAGATTAATGTTTGACTTATTTATTTATTTTTACTTCACTAGATGGAGGCACAGTACTTGAATAGGTTATTTATGTTTGAAATTGGTATAACAAATCAAACTATAAGTAATAGATTTTGTTTGTCTTTCAAATTATTTTGATAGCTAATATAATTATTTGTTAATTGCTATTTAAACTTTTGCTAACAGAAATCATTTATTATTTGATAAGACCATCAACAAATGGTATTAGTGTGGTTAGGGAAAAGTGGGTAAGTTGTATTGGGTATTAGAATTTATTTTAAAAAATTGAGTGAAATTTTACGGAATAAGTTGCTATAAAATATATTTCAACAATACATGTTAATAATTTTTAAATGTATGTTAAAAAAGCAAAAATGTTACATTTGTAGGATTTTTTTTTTAATAGAAATCCTATAATGTTAAAGAATTTAACATTTAAATGTTGAATTAATAAGTAAGAAAGCATGTATAAGAATTTCTATGAATGAGTATGCAAACACACATGCATATATATGCATACCCAGACAAAATTTTATATATATCTATTACTTATTTGCACAGATTACTAGTAGGCTCCACAGGTGACAGATGGTGGAATGACCTTTAGATATGAAGGCTAATTGTGACTAATAAATAAACAGGGTCCAATTAAAACTGCTGCCATGTAGCACAGGATGTTGATTCATCAAAGGCTATCTGTTGTCAATACAACAGTCTTTTCTGATCATCTTTTTTTTCTTTAGTGATTTGTAGGGTCAATCGTTATGAGCTTTTCATGTCATTGGATATCTGTGCAACAATAATTCCCACCTTTAACTGAATGCACAATATTTCTGACTCCAATTCCTTTTTTCTTTTACTCAAAAGCAATGATGGGGATAGACTTATTAGCCAGGTAATCTTTAGTTGTAATCTTTTCTCGAGGCAGTACAATTACTAACAAGTCTATCTAGAACTTGATTTTAATGAAGCAGAAGTTTCAACTGGAAAAGATTGTATCTTTACGCAACTTTATTTAAGGATTCCTCAACCTATCATGTAATTGAAAGGATCTAGAAATTATGGTCTAAAAATGGCCTGTCTTACATAGTTTGGATAACATACCTGGTAGCAGTAATAATAATAGTAATTTTTTTCTAAATATATGCAAACTCAAGACTGGAATGGGGGACTGCACTGGTAGCTAAGGAGAAGTCAAGATTTAAGATTGGTATAGCTGCTTTTAGTGAAGATGGATGAGTGGAAGGTTTTTTTTTTTGGAAAAGCAGGTCAGTCAGTGGAAAGAGAATGTGGATTCTGTCTATAATATAAGCAATATCTTATATTTTAAAGAAGTGCAATGTTGATCATTTCGATTATTAGAGAACTGCAATTTGACATGATGTTGAGAAGATATGGCAGAGAATGGAATATATTGGAGAGCTGCAACTTGACATGATGTTGAATTATTTCAGAAAGAACAAAATTTTTGCTGAAGAATTTAAAAGATAGCATCATAAAACTATCAAGTACTAATGTGATCTTTATGTGGAAGTATTTATGGTTCATTACAAAACTTATATCTAGAATAGATTTTTTTTTCTTTTTTTTGGAGTTGGATGAGTGGATATTTATTATTATTATTATTATTATTACTTGCTTGCAGTTTATAATATGTATATAATATTTATTGCGGAATGCATGTTCTGTGACAATGAGATGGATAGTTTACATTTTTTTTTTTTATTAATTAGTTTTTTCACTTTTTTTTTTTTACAAATTCACATATAAAACTCAAGGAATTTTATTAATATGTATAATATAAGTAGTGCAATATATGTATTTCAAATTAAAATCAGTATTTATATCATTAACAAATTTATTTTTATAATGGCAAATTATTACCCTGAATATATATATATATCTATTTGTCATTCAACATGATTCCGCAGTAAATTCAAGCAATGCTCAAATTAAATAATTAAAAAATATAAATAATTGTATATTGAAATTTTCAGTTAGTTTGATAATAAAAATAAATGGGTTGACCAAGATAGGTTTATGTTTCATATAAATTTTTGGATTACTGATGCACATATAAAAATTAATTATTTATTTGTACTTGTAACTTAATATATAAAGAATCTTTCTGAACACAATTTTAATCTTCATTTTACAAATTTTAGAAAAGAAATGTTTACAAAATATATTAATGATCACAGGAGCCGTGAAGTCCAACTAGAATTATTTTTATGGGATCCCAGGGTGATAATCAATGTTTGTAGGATTTTAGGTGTATTATTATAGACTTTATATCCCTACAATAGAATAAAAAATAATCAAAATGTGAACTTAAAATTAAAGTGCATGCAAATTAATAGAAAAATATATCTCTGCATATTTTATTGTAAAATTGCATATTTGTAAACCTAATAAGTAACCAAACACAATCTGTAGATGATCTTTTAAAAGTAAACAGTTAGAAAATCACTTATTTTAGTAAAAATATTAAATTTTTGTGTGGAGGTGGGGGCAATCAATATCTGAATGTTGTGAAAACAAATGACCATTTTTTTTTTTCCAATTTTTTTACAATTACCATAATATATTACAAATAAATTATATTATTGTTTTTTATTATGAAAAAGTTAGTTTTCTTTGCAAAAATTTAATGACATACTAATTTTAAATTTAATGAACATAATTGTCAAATTGTTCAAACATTCTTGCTACATTGATGATCTCAGGTAAGTTTTAAAAAGGCATCTTTTTATATAATTCTAGTGTTACTGTCACTAGGATTATCAAGAAAATCTAGAAAGCAACTAATTTGGAAATACAATAAGCCTGTTACTGCAAACAAGGAATTCAAGCAATTTTTTGGTGTTTTGAACTTTTTTTGATATATTGCCTCCATTTTCTTCACAAGGCATGTTAATCCATTTCGTGTTTTTAATTTGTTCTTTTTTTTTATGTATCGGTTTGATATCTACTGTATACGTTTGTATATTATTCTTGAGTAGATCTTGAAAATTGAAAAAAATTCAAATTAACTTTGATGCTTTTTCTGCCATTTAAATTGCAGCTCGAGTGTTTGCAGTGTTTTATTTATTATCTGATAAAACCTTTGCATTTTGAAGGGTGTTTCAGAATTAGATAAATGTTAATTGAAAAATTAATGTTTTAAATAATTTTTTTTATTTTTTATAAGCATTTATGCAAGACTTGACATGTTCAATGACATCAATCTAGACTTAATCTAAATTTTTTTTTGCATACATGTCTTTATCCTCTGCAAGGTTTTTTTTTGGAATGGTGAATGTCGTGTAGCAACATTCATGATGTTACTCTGAAGTTTCTTATAAAATTCATTTGTAGAGCAAATAAATGTTGGAAAATCCGAAAACACTAGTGAGATTAAAATTTTATTTTCTTACTTGATTATCAATTCAGCATTGTCATTTCACTTAAGTGTTATCAGTGTTTTCTAAATAACTCTTGTAATATAACAATCTGGTTTTGGCTTTTGACTTCCTTAGAATCAATTTACCTTTAATTCAATCAGGCAAGGCAAAAAAAAATTGAGGCTTTCCTTATTTACCAATAGATGTAAAATAAATGAATGTGTCATTTCCCAAGAATCATTGGTTAATTTTTTTTTTTTTAATCATAAAAATTCCATTTTTTATTCCATAATTCATTGATTATAGATTTTTGTTTGAATATCCAAAAAGGGGATTTTTATTTTAGATGAATCAGGAGTGGTGAAACTATATCTTGAATTATTGGTATGTCCAATCTATACATTTTCCCTGAAGCAACTTTTTTGATATCTGATAAAAGAATGTGTGAAAAAACTGGAAACCACTGCAACGGGATAAAACTTGAGTGCATTAATAATATTTTTCATGTTAATATTTAATTGAGCATTTAGAAGTTCACTGTGAGAAATTTTTTTTCCAGACAGTGGCCCTGTATTCACCAACAAAATATGCTTATGCCAAGGAAGCTGTCTGTAAATTATTTGCTAACTTTCCAAAGAGGTTATTCATAGAAATTAGTTTTGGTCTAACTTTAGCTAAGTTAGATTAGGATCCAAAATTACTCCTAATTAGCATTAGGTAAGATTATATTACAGTTCATTATTGAAAAAAAGTTGTATTCAGATTATGAGATGATTTCCAGTTGTTTAAATGAAAACTTGAGCATACTGTCTTCATTGGGTTAGAAATAAATTTCTAGTCTTTAAAAAAGATTTTTCATCTTTTCATATTCTTATTGAAATACTTTTTTATTTTAGGAAAGAATCGCATGAGAAGTCAAAAAAATATCAGCATAAATGAATTTTTTGCTTTTTGTTTCAAAATCACTGATTAAAAAAAAGATTAATCGCTTTAGTGTGTGGGGCTTCAAATTCGAGCACCAGATGTGCAAGCATCACTGTTCTTTAAAATTTTGTATCTATGTGATTACCATTTAGTGTCCACTTGAATTTTCATATTGGAGAGCATATTTCCTGGATTTAAGAATTTTGGAAACTTTTAAAAGAAAATAATTTTTTCAATCAGAATCATTAGTTGAGATTAGATCAGTAAAGATCTCACCAGTTTGTAATTTATTTTGAAAGTCTCTTTCAATATGAGTTGTTAAAGACAAAACTTGTTCACAGCAGCTTCTTTCTGACCTAAACCCAACCTGCTACACAGGTAGTTGGCCCTTAATTACTAGTAAAATTTTTGTTAATATGATTTTTTCAAAATGTCTGTAGGGACACCTAATAATGATTTTGGGGGATAGTTTTTTGGATCATTGCTAGATTTATTTGGTATTAAGGCTGATATAGTTTTGCTTATATGCCAAATTTTTGGAACAGATTCTACATGAATAATGATTACTGAATAGTTTTGCCAATCATGTTTTGATTTTAGGTCCTAAATATTTTAGAAACTTAGGAAGTATGCTATCTACTCCTAGCACTTTTTTCGATTTAAGACAAGCAAGAGCAAGTTCAACTTTACGTTTTATCAGATTGTTATTAGTAGAGCATTATGACTCTTGTTCATCCTCTCAATCTTGGGTTTATAAGTCTGACATAGAATAGCAATCTCATTATCAGTAACATTATTAATTCTTTCACAGGTACTTTTATATCCATTAAACTTTCATAAAATTGACCAAGTTTTATATCTAGATCTTGAAAAGTTTAAACTTCTCCATAGTCTCTCCACTTTTCACTTCTAGCATCATTCAATGATTTTATAAGTTTGTCAACAATTTTGGAATTGTTAGTAGACAAAAATTAAATATAACAGTATATTTCAATCTTGAATGAATTGCTTTTGATATCTTCAAGAAATGGATTCTATGGCAATTGTTATGGGTTTGTTAAACCTATCATAATAGGAGAGAATTTTTACGATTTTTTGAAGATATTCAGTATATCGACTCCAGTTAGCTTTTCTTAAATTCCATATTAAATGTGGATTGCAAGAGTGATATAGATTTGATTTATGCTGACTTTGGGAGAAATGACTCAATATCATTAATTTAGCAGATAATGATAAATAAATTATTGCCAAAACAAAACAAATCAGTGGTAGTTTCTGATTTCTGTCTGTGTGAATGAATGTTCTTTCTTGTTTGGCATCAAATTTTACTAACCAATATGAATCCGTTTAAATGCTATTGCATTTAATAAATCATTATAATGATCTAGTTCAACTAAATTAATTATATATGGAGTTGTTAATTCTTCCAAATTTATTTTATGGAACATGTATTTCTTATCTTCATAAAGGCATTGTAAAAAAAATTACTTAAGCATGTTTCAAAAGATTCTAGAAATATGATGGAAGATCTTAAGACTAACCAATGGATATATTAATTAACTTATTCAGTTCACACAGAATTGTGCATTTGAAGTGAATGAATAATAATAGATTTCCTTAAATTTTTTTTATGATGAACGTGGATTTCATGGGTAAGGCAGATCCCATTTATGTTACAAATATTATCTGAAAGAATAAATAGATGTGATATTTATTGCTTTTATTAGAAGCTTATGACAGGATAGAATATGATGGAGAGTTGCAATTAAGAAAGATATTGAAGTGTTTCAGAAGAAAAAGTTCAAAACAGAATTTAAGAGACATCATCAGAAGATGTTAAATAAAAGTAAAAGAGCAACACGTGGATATATATGAAGAAACCATATTGATTTATATAGTCATTATAAAATTTATCTTCCAATTTTTTTTGTCATTGTATATATGTATCTCTTTTTCCATATTGTTTGAATGATACTGTTTCATCAGTGGCTGCTAATATAGATATTTATGTATGTAAAATCTTTATATGATTTCTCAGATAATTCTAATTTGAAAATTGAAGAAAAAGGATTATTCACAGAAAGTATGTATTGTTCAAACAAATTGATCATTTTAATAATGCAATTATGTACAATTTTTCAGAAATTTTTACTTTTCTTCATAATATGCATGTTGTCAAGAAATAATTTCAATATTCTAAGATTATTTAAAGGCAAAAAATTTAATATACATTAGAGGTAAGATGGACCCAAATCTTTCTGTCTTTACAAAATAAAAAAAATAAAAAAATAATTTTTAATAGATAATTTTCTATTTTAATATTTTTTTTACTTATATGTAATTCTTTTTTCTTTAATTAAAAAAAAAAACTGAAATCAAATAATTTCATCAAACAGCACTTTTGTAATTTTACTTTAGACATATTTATGTACACATATTGATTCATTTATGTACTTATATTCAAATTATTATATTTAATCTACAATTGCTGAAATTTTGCACTTGAACATTTGCTAACATCCTCTTTACATAAATACATTAATGATTATTATTAATCATTTATTAGGCTAGAAAATTATCATATCATTCTTAGTATGGATATAAACTGTAAATTTAATTAAATATTTATTAATGAAAACACATTTATTATAGTGATAATAAAAGGAAAAAAAGCTTAGCATTTATTTTTCTAATGCCCACAGTGCTTTCAAAATTGTTGCATTAGACTACTTAGTTTTTTCTAAAAAGTTAAGTATATGCCTCAATTAAATATTTACAAATTAAAATATATTGAAATTAAGTAGATTTTATTTCATTTAGTGATGACATGTTAGATGTTTACTAAAAGCGACTTTGTAAATGTAGTTTTTACTTTAAAGCACAATCTGAGTAAATTTCTGAGAAATACATGTCTGTTGAATATTATGTATATTTGTGCACACTTAATATGTTGCATTGAAATTTAGATATAAATATACATTTTTTTTTTTTTTTTAGAAAAGCAGAACAAATATTTTGTGATCATGAAATTTGGAAAGTTGTGCCAGACAGAGATCGAAGGGATCTCTATGAAGATGTTATATTCTTTTTAGCCAAGAAAGAGAAAGTAAGATTTTTTATTTTATTATAAGTATACTTTATAATTATGCTAGAAATGCTGATAGCATCATTATAATGTTTATTAAATTAAGATTAAAACTAGAAGAACTTGGTTATTTTATTATTTCTTGATAGTTATGCATATTTTCATATAGAAGTCTGTTTAAAGGTGGAAAATATTAAATATACAGATAATAGATTTATGTCTAGGAATAAAAATAAATAATGATAAAATGAAAACTATTCATATTACCGATTGATTTTTGTATTACTTTTTGCAAAAATATTGTTGATGAAAGCTGAAGTTTTGAAAACGATTTGGTTACAATTTTTTATTGGTAAATCTTTCTATTCTATATCAGTTTTCTTGTTTATCTAAGAAGAATGTCGTCAACTATACATACATGGTTTACTTAGACAAAAAGAATCTGTATGAATTGTCAAATATTATACAGATGATAGAAATATTCATTATGTATCAAACACTTAATGTGTATAAATATTATCAGACTGCATCATTCAGATTATATTAAGGATTTATTTTCAATAATAATTTTAATATGTATTGTGGCATCCAAGTGTTTTAAATGCATAACATACAACTAATCTCAGAATTATATGAATAAGATTTGCTATAATAGATTATTTTTAACTTGATAAGCAGTGAGTTAGGCTAATTTCTGCTAAATGTTGCTGATAATGAACCTAATGGTCATGGTGATAAGTGCAATGAATTTTACTCAGCAATAAATGTTCATCACATGATCACCATTTTTTATGTTTGTTTTTAACTGTTATTAAAACAAGCAAAAATCACTTTACATATTGCTACACACAGCAAGCTAGAGTAATCAATGGATGCCAGAAGGCTTGGGCATAAAATCCCCATCTAGTGCCTTACTCATCCAATATCCACAAACTAGTTTCTGGCTTGTGCTCTTCGTCAGTAAGGAGCCTTGGATCTGAGAGCACTGTACCTAGATCTTAGGATCTAATGCAACCCTCTAGCAGCCACCTTTTATCTCTACTTAACTACAAAACTATGAGTTTTAAATTGAAAAGACCTTAATATTTTCAATCCAAGCTCACTAGCTTATATAGTCATATCCATTGATTACTCTAGCTTGTTGTGTGTGGCAATACGTATAGTGATTTTTGCCTGTTTTAATAACAGTTTAAAGCAAGCATAAGAAATGGTTATCATGTGATGTTTATTGGCTTAAAACCAGTCCTGCCTAATAGGATAGTGGTGGCTATGGTTATTAAAGAACCAAAGTCACCAAAATGTATGGATACTGAACTGAGTTCAGATCTATATAACTATGTAAGCTAATGAGCTTGGATTGAAAATATTAAGATCTTTTCAATTTAAGATTCATAGTTTTGTAGTTAAGTGGAGATAAAAAGTGACTGCTAGACGGTTGCATTAAATCCTAAGATCTGGGTGCAGTGCTCTCAGATTCAAAGTTCCTCACTGACGAAGGCCACAAACCAGAAACTAGTCTGGTGATATTGGATGAGTAGGCACTAGATGGGGATTTTATGCACATGACTTCTGGCATCTATTGATTACTCTAGCTTGCTGTGTGTGGAATACGTATAGTGATTTTTGCCTGTTTCAATAAATGTTCACATAGATTCTAGTCTAGTTCTATCACAAATATGGCTGTTTCTGAATTATTTCTTCAATAACAATTTTACTAGGCATTCATAATTCAAATTACCGCCATCAACCTTATTTAACAATTGAAAAAATTCGAAAATAAAGATATCATTACTTCTCGAAAGTTTAAAATAGGGTTTAATAGGGTTTACTTGACTATAGCCATCTCAAATATCTTGAAATGTTATGAAGTTATCACATATTTTTTAATTCATGTTCTATTTATATAGAAATTAAGCAGCTCATGTTGGCAAAATTGCTTGACACAATGTATTTGGAAACATGTATATATTATTATTATTGCAGGCCTACTTAAAACTAATATTAATCCATTTTTTTTTTATTAATTTTAATCAGTGATTTTTTTTATTGTGCATAACCATTTTTTTGTAAGCTTGAAATATATTAACATTAGTTTCTATATAATTATTAATCTATTAGAATCAAAGATCTGATAAATCATCTTTAGATATATCTGAAATATTAATTTCTCATCATTTCTTTTGGAGAAATTAACTTTGTCTATTTTAACTGTTTTTCATTAATTGATAAAGTGTTTGTCCCTCTGCTATCAGAATAATTCAGGAAGAAATTCTTACATTTTGTAGTTTGTGAGTAGAACTTTAGGAACAGATATAATTAATGTGATCCTGGTATTATATAAACAGTATAGATTAAAATTGGGGGAAAAAATATTTTTTAATACAACATATAAAAGTGGACAATTTAGAAATAAATTGAGATTAATGTTTTTTGAAACAGTATTTCAAGCAACATAGGGTGATAATTATATTGTTTTTAATTGTACATTACATTAAAAAAATTCGTCATCTGATATATCAGAAATGTTACTGTATATTAAAAAATTTGATTTTAGCTTATTGTATACAAATTGTAAATTACTCAGAAATGAATGTTCTCTTATTTTAAAATTATTAACAGATTGTTGATATTTTGTGAAAAAATGACCATGAATTTAAGCAAGAAGAAAACACAGTATTTAAAACATTTATATTCAAGCTTTCTAAAATTATATATATATATTTTAAATGTTAAATTGGAAATATTTTTTGATATTAAAAATTAGTTATGCGATTTAAATTTTTTGACAGATGTGATGATTCTTTAACTGAGTTTAATGTGAAATTGTAAGAAAAGAATTTAGATCATATATGAAAAAGAGAATAATATTAGGTTAATGAAGTTCAAATTTAATCTTCATTTAGCACAAATTGTAAATGCCAATTTCGTTTCATTTTAGAAAATTTAGATAATTTTTAGATAAAAAATCAAAACTGATTTTTTTTAACAAGAGAGGAGAAAATTTTGAGAAGAATTTTTCTCAAAATTTTTAATTAAGTTTTTTTTGATTATAATAAATTTAAAGTTGCTTTTGAATTTTTTTTATTTTTTTAGATTTTATTTTTAAAATATGTTAGTTGCTGTTATTCTGTCATTATATAAATGAGGATCAGAAAATGATTGCTACTTAAAAACTTGGTAAAATTATTTAGACTCTGAGTTATAAAGAATATTTTGATTGCTAAATAATTTTTGATAATATTGTGAATTTAAAGAAATATATGGGTTGGTGTCTCAATAGTTACAGCATTTGGGAGGATCAAGTCAAAAAGTAAATTCTGAATTTAAGTAACTGAAATGTTCATTCAAATTTTTATAATCCTGATAAATTGTTATATTTAAGGTAATTCTTATATTATATATATTTCTTTATCAATATCAAAAATGAAATTTGTTAGTTAAAATTTTTATTAACCTGTTTTTGAAAATAATGGACTGGTCCTGATATATGTGTATGTGTGTGTGTATATATATATATATATTATCATTTTCAATTTTTATTGATTTATGACATGATGAAAATCTTAAGTTCAACCAACCTCCAATCTCTAGCCTCTCTTTTCCATATCACCAGCACAATTCTTTATTTCATTCATCCTTCTCATATGTGATTTCTCTCTAGGTCTTTTGCAATCTCTTGAAATCGAGTTTAAGATTTCACCTGTCTATTTATTGTCATGTCTTCTAGCAATATGTTCAGCCCAACTCCACGTTAGTCTTTTAATTTTTTCATTGATGTCAATAATATCATTTGTTCTCTTACCCATGTATTCATTTTCAATCTCTTGTTACTCCTAAAAAATACTTTGTTGAGTGGTCTGAAGTCTGTATTGCTCTTCTATTAAGTGTCCAAGTCTCAGATCTGTAAGAAAAAACTGGTAAAACATATTTATTAACGACTTCCCTTTTCAAACACTTAGGCATATTTGCTTATCATATTATTTCTATCAAAAACTCTTCAATCAAGTTTTATTCTATGATTAAATTTTTCTATTATTTTTTCATTTGGTGTAATAAACTGACTAAGGTATTTGTAACTCATTATTATCAATTTTTATTTTCTTCTTTTGAGACAATCTATTGAATATTACTTTTGTCTTTTAATATTTACTGTTAGACTTACATTCTTATATGATAATACTCTTGCAACATTTCTTGAAGCTTTAAAGCATTATTTACAAAAACAATTTCAAATTATAAATATATGCGCTGCCATGCTTTCGTAAGGAAAGCTATATTTGTATGAAAATTATTATCAAAACTAAGTGCTTTCAAGGGTGCTAATCATCTGAAAAATCTAGATGACTTAAATAATCTCTATTTACTTTTGCTTCTCTAACTTTCCATTTTAATCTACAAAATACTTCTTGCAAAACTGTTATAAAAAGTTTTTGAGATATGGTGTCACCCTGTTGTACATTCTTTTCAATATTAATTTTTCTAGTATCATTATGTAATTTAGTTATTGCTCTTGTATTTTTGTAAATATTCTTCACAATATGATAATATCCTGGATCTATACCTTGACGATCCAATATTTTAATCATTAAAAAAATACTTATAGAATCAAATGCGTTTTCATAATCTATAAATTCAAAGCAACTCATATTCATTGGTTCTTTCTATAACTTCTTTCTTTATATATATATATATATGTTGGTATGTATGTGTACACACACACACACACCACATACATTCTTATGATTTGAGAAAGAAGAATCTCTGAGGAAAGTACTTGTTATTGTATTGAAACATCAGCTATTTATAGCTATTATATTTTTACTACATGGAAGCTCCCGGAAATAACACCATGAATTCGTCATTTATCCATGAGAATATTAAAATTAATTGATATATATATAGCTGTTTGAAAATGAATGTAACTATTGTAATTCTGGGAAAAAGAATAAGAGAGAAAAGTAAAATAGAAGAAAAAGTTAAGATGATTATAGGAAAACTAATATATAAAATTCAGATATTACACATGTCACAGACTATTCTTTTAATTTGTCACGTTGCAGTGCTGTTTTAAACATCTTCTACAATGAACTTTTTTTTCTGAAAAATTTTAACACTCTGCCTAATTATGATCTTCTCTTGAATTGTATTTTTAATCATATTCTTCCAATGAAGCATTCAGTATTGTTCATCTTTGGGAAATCTATGAGGTAGACTTTATAGATCATAAATGGGGTGTGCCTCTAAAAATCATATTCCAGTTCACTGTCAATTATCTTTTTCACTTACTTTAAGAATATATATTATTATAATTGTGAATTTAATACCATCATATCCAGCAAGTTAACATACTATTTGATAATATTCTTGCCATCATATTTTCAGAGTATAGAGTATATTTGAATTAATCTCAAATAATTTTTTCTATGTAATTAATTTGGAATAATAATTTCAATTCATTTTTTTCAATGCTTTTATGTAATATCACTAGTCTTTTTTATATAATTAATTTGGAATAACAATTCTGTCCATAATTAATTTAATTGAAGTAGTTATATCACTATGGTTAAAAATATTCCATCTTAATTTATTAATTTGACTAGCCAAATAATGGATTCTCGGTTGGATCTCAACATGTTTTTCTATCTATTAAGATATTTAAACTAATTTCCATTCTAAATGAAAAAATGCTGAAGATTTTTCTTCCATCAAAAAAACTTGAGTTTTATAAAAATGTAATTATGATTGCAATTGGCAAGAATAGCACAATCATTATCATCTATTATCAGTATATAGTAAATCTGGGAGTTATGAAAACGAAGTTTTGATATCACATTTTAATGCCTGATTTTCCAAAATACAGCTGTCATAAAAATGAAAAACAAAATTGGAACTAATAGACATCCTTATTCAACACTACTTTTCATTTTAAATACCTCAGATTTTTCCCAATATATAATATCATGTCATGCAGCAGCTATATACTAATAAACTTTCACCGACAACTATCTATTTTCAAGCTATTTCCACAAATATTTTTGATTTTCTAAGCTAAAATATCTAAATTAAAATTGATGAAAGCAATATATACTTCACTTTTTTCTCACTTTTGCATTTGTTATAGCAAGAAAATATGTATAGCACTTCCACATTGCTTTCCTGATCACATCGAGTCTTTGATGATTGCATTCACTAGAATTATATTTAAAATTATAACTTAATTTCATGAGTTTTATATTTCTAAAAAATTCCAACAATTTGCAATTAATATATCACTAGCATATTTTAAAATTTCTCCTGATAAACTATTAGGTTACCAAAGTTGTTTTAATCTAATCAAGCTGGATATCCTTTTCTAAATTTAAATGAATTGATGAAGTAGATATATCATTAAATATAGTCATTTGAATTTTTTTATCATTATTCAAAAGAGGTTCAGTTTCTTCATCTAATCAAAATACTCTTTCATGCATTTAAGTTTATTTATTATGTAAAAATAGTGCTACTTTTTATATAGATTTTAATGCTGATATAGGAACCATTTTTATATATATTTTACTCTAATTGTAAATAAAATACATATTTAACAGTTAGAATAAATATCAGCAAATGATCATTTCTTTTTAGCAATTTTAATCTACCAATTAATTTTAAGTCTTTTTATCAAACATTGCACTTATGTTTTCAAATTCTTCTGTTTATCAAATTCTACATCTATTTTACATTTTTTTAAAATTAAATCACTAATAATATAGTTACTGTCAGAATGAGACAGCATTTTTTAGTTCCTTGGGAACAAATCTCTTTATATCTACATTATATTTATAAGAGAATTACATACCTCAGAACATTATCAACTTGAAAATCTAAATTCACAGTTTTTGTGTTTAACAGTTATTGAAAGTTAGAATGAGTAGCTCTTACTTTTATAAAGTATAATGATGACATTATATACATTGCCTATGTATAATTAAATTGAAGATTTTTGTGGACAAAGGTTATAAATATCATTTTCAGGTTCATCTTGTAAAGTGATTTTTTGTTATTAATAAAATAGCATTGACATGTCACTTAGATTTTATGTTCAATTATCTGGCAGTAAAGATAGCTTAATAGGTGAACTTTATTTACTACACAAAATATGGCAGATAAGATTGAGCTGAAACATTATGCTATTATATATTTGGATGAATTTGAGAAGTAAATTTATTTATATACACTGTAAGTTAAATATTTTCATGGATTAATTTTGATGTAAATAATGGCATGAGTGGGGATATTTCCATGTAATGGCTTGAGAAATGTGTTAGCAGTCATATTGCTAGATAACTATCGTTACTATTTAAGCCATCTAGCATACCATTGCTAAAATATTTCTGTAATTATTATGATGGAAATATCAGCTCTCATTTCTTTCTTTACATTATAATTAATTCATGAAAATATTTAACATATATTTCTCATGGGGAGATGAAATAATCATTCTGTTGATTACTAGAATGAATAGTTTTGCTTAAAGAATATTATTGATAGTTGCTTCACAAAATCACTGCTAACATATTCTCCATCTTTTTCATGGAAATATCTCTAGTCATTCCTTTGTTTACATCATAATAATTAAGTCATGAAAATATTTAATTTAACATGGATAGCGTTCTGGAGGAGATGAAATACTATTTACAAGATATACAAATTTGAAATTCTTCTAAATTCTCATATTTATCAAAGTATACATCTATTTAGGTTAAAAATGAGAGGGATCTCTTTTTGTTTCTAATTAAATCCAAGACAGAAAAGTTATTGTGGATTGCTAGAATAAATAGCCTGGCTTAAAGACTATCAATAGAACTTGACAAATACCTAGCAAATTCTACTTTTAACATATTTTTCTAATCATTACATGGGAATATTCACATTCATTCCTTGTGTATATATCTTGCTTGTGTGTGTATATATATATAGTTATGATTATGGTTATTGGCACGAAAGGTGCTCTACACCAAACAGAAAACTGATGAAAGAAGAATAACACACTTCACCAGACATACTAACATGCACATGCAAAGTTGTTACATATAAACAACAAAGTGAAAATAATATTCTATGTGTACATATTCACCTAAATGCATTTAAATTTCAATTTATTTCATTTATCAATCATATTTCAAATAGCAATTATTTTCAGCATTTACTTTATTTATTTCATATTTGAAATATAATATTTATAGTAATATTTAAAGGTTTTTTTTAAAATTCTCATTTGTTAATCATTATATTTCATTATAGGAAAAAGAATGTGTTTATATTGTTAAAATTAGTCACCAATGCTTGTGTTAAAAGTAATAGCAATATTCTCCATTGGCTGTTGATCGTATGCCAGTAATATAAAAAATATTGATAATCACAGTATTACTGTTTATGCCATTTGCATAATGATGTTATTCAATTGACTATTGTTAACATATAATACATAAATTATTAAACAATTTTATTTGTATTGTAGGAAGAAAGTAAGGCATTGCGTAAAAGAAACATGAAAGCTTTAGCTGAAATTTTAGATAGTATGACAAGTGTGACTTACAGAACAACATGGTCCGAAGCTCAACAAATGTTACTTGATAATCCTAACTTTGCTGCAGATATGGATTTGCCGAGTAAGTTTTAAAAGTTATCATTTATTGAAATATAATGGTGTTTATTAAAATTGTATTCATATTTTTAGATATTTTTTTCTATAGCAATGGTAAATATATTGGTATTTTTGTGTTTTGGCAAGCCTTTAAAATTTGATGAATAATTTTGAAATTTTGCTTATTTTTTACTTAAAAAAAGACCATAAAGTACTGCTTTCAGAATAATTTATTGCTGATAACATTTGAAAAGATTAAAGGTTATTTTGAAGTTTTTATATACCTTATTGAAGTATTTTATTATCCTTTTGTTGATTTTACTGAATTTTCCAAATTCTTGTTATCATGAGGGAATCATTTTGTAATAACTTTTATAATTTTATTTAATTAAATAAGAATAAAGTTAATTTTTCTGTATAAGTGAATGATAATGTGCCATTCTTTCCATAATTTTTTTAATTGTAAATCATTAAGAGTTACTGAATGAATAACAAATTGACTTTAATCAATAGTTAATACATTGCAGTAAGCTATAATATGCCCGATGGTGTTGAATTTGTCAGTTATAACTTGAAAGAAGTGCTTTTGTAAAATTTCATATCACAAATTGGAAGATCAGGTGGCCGACATTTTATCAACTAACACATTAGCTACTGAATAATTATAATTATAAATAAATAAAAGGAGAAATGTGTAGGTAATCATTATAATTAATAAATTTGATATAACTGTTTTATTGACAATTCAAGAATTTTCTCCCATATAAGACTACTTTATGTTAGAGCTATCATTTTGACATAATAGTGTATCCGTAATTTTTTCATTTATTAATTATTTTAAAAATGTAAAAGAATTATTGAAATTTATATTGGAGTTCTAAATACTGAATTGGCTTGCATGATTTGGTGGAAATGGCATAGTGACAGACCCTGGAGTTCTAGTTCTATTAATTGTGGCTCAACTATCTTACTTCCAGAGTATGAACTTGTTACACAATTCAAAACAATCAACCATTTGATTATAATTTTTTTAAATATTGAAATGATAAAATAAATTATATTACTTGAATGAAAAACAATAATAAATGATTGCTGATGATGATTATGCATTATTATTTGACTGAATATTCTATTGCTTATTTGTTTCAACTTTCAGACTGAAAATTTAACATTTCCTACTTCTAAGCGCATACACAAATATTCACTCACATGTATAAATGGTATATATTTTTTGTATTTATTTTGGAAATATTTAAATTAAACATAAAACCTCAGTTGAGCTGCTATACTGGGTTATACAATACACTTCAAAGTCTTTTTATTGGTGTTGATCCATGACTTTGCAGTTTTACTAATATTAATTCCAGTTTTACTAATATTTAATATTAAGCGTATGGTGATTCAGTGTTCCAAAATATAATAAAGAAATAGAATTGTTATTATTGTCTTTTAAATAGGAAAAATATTTTGTATTCAAAAATTTAAAAAATGATTCATTATGCATAAATATTTACTATATAATCTATTCAGGCTTTATTTTTTTTTACAATTTAAATATAAATGGTCTTGCAGTTCTTATCTATATACTTTAGTAATCCACAATAATGCCTTTCATTTATTATCTGTTTTGCTATAATAAGTATGCTGTTGAAGTTTTAATTCAATAATTTTTAAAATCATATTGCATATTACACTTCAATAATTACTTTCTCAAAATCATTCACCACAGGAATTTACTCACTATGTAGAAAACTTCTGTAGGGAGCAAAAACAGTTACTGTTTCAATCAGAAAATTGTAAGCACACTGGCATGGAATGAATTAGATTTACACTCAATATACATATTCAGATTATCAGCCATGAAGAAAATTCTACCTCAAAATGAAACAATAATTACTGTAATACCAATAGACAAGCCACTTCCAAATTCAAAACATTGGTCAACAATCTTTGAGCCTATTGCATTCACAAGCCTTAAAAGAGAATTCCATCAGGAAAAAGGCATATTGGAAAACCTATCTCATCAATGCTGGAGTTTACTAATAACTCCGGTGAAAATTCAAGCACTAGATACTTGAATCAAAGTACTTTGATTTTCTTATCAAATTAAACATGAGATCACTGCCAACATAATATTTTCCCAAATGTAAAGACATTGTTGCCACAGAGAAAAGGAGAATCAAAGTCATTTTCTGTTTTTATGCAGCAGTCTAGAATATGACGGAACTTATATAATTACAAAGCATAGGAAAAAGAACAGCACCATTTACTCACTTATACAATCATTCCACAATGCAAACTTTGCAGAAATCTGCACTACTATATTTATATTCTATGCACTATGATGTACAAGAAGCATATTTTTCTATAATAGGAATAGTAGAAGATATCCAAATAATTTCGTAAATAAACTTGAAATAAAGCAAGAAACAAAAAAATCTCTCCACTAGATATATGCGTAGCAACTTTGTCTCTTATATGGCAGATTTCCAACTTATAATGAATTATATAGGCAGATTTCCAATCTGTAATGAGTTATGTGTATCTTTTATTTTCATCATTGTCATTAAATCATTCTGGTTCTGTTATAAATTATTGTAACTTTTTTTTTCTTTTCTATATACAATGTTATCTCATTTATTCATCTTATATAACTAACTGTTCATCTGTAATTTTTTTTCCTCAATACATTTCCTTTGAAAACAATTTTGCTGATCATTTTCTTTTCAGAGCACCAATATTATCATTTTTAATGATTTTTGAAATTTTATGAACTTGTAACACTGTATTTTGTATACGTATCATAAAAAATGGAAGCTAATGAAATCCATTGTGTAATTCTTTCATATAAATTATAATAAATAGTAAAAATCATATACGTCAGCTTATAAAAATATATATATTAATCATAATTATATATAAAAAGCCTTTTTTTGGCACATTGTTTCATGCCCTTTTCAAATGTTAATCATCTATTTTAACATTAGTCAATTATTGCGGGTAGAACACCATCTAGTGGTCTGTTATGGAAGCAAAATAATAACAGTAACAAAATAAAACATTTGTAAAATAGAATAAAATCTTTTTTACTTCTGTTTCTAATCACGACTCAATCCTTTTTTCTTTTCAAAAATATACAGTACATATAGCCATATAATTCTATAATTAAAAATCACTTCTTTTCTTTTCAAAAACTTTATTTGATGTATATATATATATCCACTTATTTCCAACGTTTCGACTATCTTTACTCTATAGTCATTTTCAAGGATCTAGAAAAAACATTACATTATAAACAAACTTCACATAATAAAAACAAAAATAATCAAAAACAATATAAAGCATATAAACCCCATAAAATTTAAAAATAAATAAAATACATTAAAATCAATTAAATTAAAAACACAAAACATACACCCCACTTACTTGACTCCCTTCTCAAAAAACTTTCCCTTTTTACATTTTTTATCCAAAAAACCAATTGTTACAATAAAAAACTTATTTCCTTTTTCTTTCTTATATACTTCAAAAATGAATTTATTTCCAAAAATAATTCTTTATTCATGTTTTAAATAGAATTGGATAAGACATGAATAAAGAATTATTTTTGGAAATAAATTCATTTTTGAAGTATATAAGAAAGAAAAAGGAAATAAGTTTTTTATTGTAACAATTGGTTTTTTGGATAAAAAATGTAAAAAGGGAAAGTTTTTTGAGAAGGGAGTCAAGTAAGTGTGGTGTATGTTTTGTGTTTTTAATTTAATTGATTTTAATGTATTTTATTTATTTTTAAATTTTATGGGTTTATATGCTTTATATTGTTTTTGATTATTTTTGTTTTTATTATGTGAAGTTTGTTTATAATGTAATGTTTTTTCTAGATCCTTGAAAATGACTATAGAGTAAAGATAGTCGAAACGTTGGAAATAAGTGGATATATATATATACATCAAATAAAGTTTTTGAAAAGAAAAGAAATGATTTTTAATTATAGAATTATATGGCAATAAAATCTTCATGTAGAGATCGAATATAACTTCATAAAATTGACTATATAACATAACATATACAGAATAAATAATATATGCATTATACATTAAAATTATATGATAGTATATATAATTGGAATTTCTATATGATTTTATTATATTTTACAGATGTTTTATTTTTTTATTGTTATTTTATTTCTGCTATAGACCATCCTCAATATATAATTAACATTAAAATGGAGGGCATGAAATAATGTGCCTAACAATGTTTTTTATGTGTAATTATTATTAATATATTTATATAGTTGTTGTATATGATTTTTATTATAATTTGTATACATAATATTTTTAGGTAAAAGCCTGAAATCAGGGCAAAGCTGCTTGGAGCGTTGATGCTAGACAAAATCAATGAAATATAACGTTACCGGGCTGCCGCAACTTTTTTCTTTTTTTATACAAGTTTTTTTTTTCTCTAATATTGATTAAACGAATAATTTTTATTTCATTTAGAACATGATTTTTTTATTATTAAACAAATTTTGATATTCATTTTCGTTACTTTTTGTGGGTTTTTTGTTGGAACCTGATATTTTTTCAACAAATTTTGCTAATTGAATTTTTTTCTTTTTATCATTTGAAAACTTGGGACCGTTTCACGACGTCAAAAAAATTTGTTTGAATCCCACCGCCGAAAAAATAGAATACAATTATTTGCGACTTGTTTAGAACTTAATTCTACCTTTCTTTTATTTTTTTTTGTCTTGACTAAATGGTTTTTTTTATTATTATTATTAATTTTACTTTTTTTTTTAAACACAACTTATTATCACTTTGATTTAGATTATGTTTGAATTAGCTTTTTTTTTTTTTTTTTTGGCTACTACAAGAAACAGCTTTTTGAGCGGGGGAGGGGGGGGGGAATTCGTACTGTTTATTATTAACAAAAAGGCAACAAAAATAGTCAATTATTTTAACAGCGCTGAAAAAAGAGAAGAATCAACTTTGGGACTTGTTTCGAATTTTGATTTCTTTTTGGTGGTTGACGTAATTGTTTTTCTTAATATTAAATCCAAATTTATTTTTGTGTTTTTGCCGATTCAAAAATTGTTTTCAAACACCCACCCCCATCCACACTCGGAAAAAGAATTGTAACCAAAAAGTCAAGAATTTAAGCTTTTTTTTCTTTTTTTGAAACAACTTTTTCTCACTTTTTACTTTGATTTCTATTTCGTTCGAATTACCTTTTTTTTTTTAGCCTTCTACAATAAACTGCTTTTGGGGGTGGAGTGTATTTCGTAATTTGTTATTCTTAACAAAAAGTCAACCAAAGTCGTCATTTATTTTAACCCCGCTGCAAAAAAATTGAATCCAAATACTTGTCAATTTCGAATGAAATAAAAAACAAACAAAAAAAAGGATACAAACTTTGGACTTTTTAAAATTATTTATTCGATTTTATTGCTGTAATAAAAAGTGGACATTACATGTGCCTGACAAAATTAAAAAAAACCCCACAATCTCACACACTTTCTGTACTCGGCAATTTATCTGAAGAAAAGTTTCCAAATTGCACGTTCGTCTCAGACCTTTTAGTGGTCTCGAATATTTTCCCCACCACGCTGAAACGTGACTTAGCGTGTGAGCTTTGGCGAAGCCTGTTCGAACATACACTTTGCCAATTTTTTTACATATTAACCTTTTTTTCGGGAAGGGTGGGGACTATACGACAATTCTTAATAATTAACAACATTTTTAAAATCGAAATGACATTACTCTATTACGGAGATTTGAAAAAATCGTACCGCCTTGAAATTTAAACACTCTCAAGCGATACGGTAATCAGCTATGAAAAGAACGAATACGCGTAAATAGCTTTGAAGCACAAAACAGGCCGTAATATTTTTGTGCGATGTCATGTAAAGCGGCCTAGCTCAATGGGTTAATACAATACGTAAATGTTGTATTATCATGTAAGGCCGCGGCCGCCGAAACGGCATTTTTAATGTATTTTGACACGTAAACAATGCCCCAAGCGGCCGTGCCCGGATTTCAGGCTTTTACCTATTTTTATATTAACTAATGTGTAACATATATACATAACTAAATCATATCTCTTTACATTAAATATTTTAATCAAATAATTGGTATATAAAACTCTCCAAAATATCTAGTCATCACTACATATGCAAAGAATATAACACATTACTAAAATATTTTAGAATTTTAGAAACCAACTATTCAATTAGAGTAATTAATGTTAATAAGAATAGCTTTCTATTCTAGTAATATAATCATAAGTTGAGTAATTATTGATTAGCACATGTCTTATTGCATTTAAATCTTCATTTTCAGATTGATTTCTGACTTTTGTTTTTATCAGAAAGGCTTGGAATTTAAAGCTGGAAGTAATGCAATTATACATTTAGAAACTACTTTCAAGTTTTAAATTGCGCTTTATGAAAAAAAGTGAAGCTTAATATTATTAGAAAAGAATTATACAGCTGAGCACTTTCAGAGAACTTAAGTCTCCATATTCATAGCCTATTTTGGGACTTTTAACTCTATTTACCATTCAAGCTAACAACTGATTATTTAAGTTTATAGATTATAATAAGCCTATAGAAAATGGCATTAGAGTAGAAAGCTATTCTTTTTTTATATGATACTCTATGATCTGGGATATTAAGTGATTTGTTATTAACATTTTTAGACAGGGGAAGCTGCCTGCAGTTAATAAAGAATTGAAAGCACCAAACTATATAAATAGGAAATGGAGTCAGATATATATATATATAATTATTTAAGAAAATTGATTTGATTAAAAGCTTTAGGTTGATATGAATTTCAGCTTGAGTCGTAAAATAGTGTTAAAGATTGTTATTAAATGCAAAATTGCGTTATTACCATCTTTGAATGCCAATCCTCATTGACACAGACAAAAACTAGAAATTGATTTGGACATAAGGATTTAAATGCATTTAAAATGTGATAATCACTGTTCATTCAAGTTTAGGAAAGAGGACACTAGAGTAGAGAATGATTCATTTATCTTATTATGGGAATTGGGGAATTAAGTGATTTGATGTTATTATTAATGTTAGTAGATATAATTTATTTATTACAGTCTTTAATCTAACTTTATGCACTTAATTAATTTATGTATATATAATAAATTCTGGAAAAGATTTAAATAAAAGCTTTAAATATTTTCCATTATACTGTATCTTTTAATATAATGTAACAATAAAAATAATAACTAATTTTATTTTCTTAAGACAATTATTTTTTTGCTATTGCATACATTTTCCCAATATACTTATTGTTTTTATTATTTTTTAAATCTTCATCCAGTTTTTTTGATATAAAAAAAAAGATAAATAAGTCTGGAAAATTTGCTTAATTTTATCTAGCAACAAGAACAAGATAGGGGTGGTGGTGGGGTTAATGTTTTTATGTTCATAATGCGAAAGTAAATTAATATATTTAATTTAAGAAATATTGCATTTTTTTTTAACAAAAAAAGATATTAACTTTTAAAATTATTATATAAAATTGTTAATTGTAGGGAATCCATTATTTTTAATGCTATTAGAAATGCAATGTTTCAAATAGTATATAATATTGTGCTTTTTTTGTTTTTTAAATAAAAAAGGTAATATAGGTTTAAAAAAAAATTTTTTTTGTTAAGAATTAAGATTATTCAAAGAAGGTAGTGATGAATGATTTATATCTCTTTATGTAAATATGGTAAGGCTAACAATTTTTGAATGGTGTACTATCTGTAGCCATTTTATTATATAATATTTTTAAAATTTTGTTTATATATATTTAATTAATTGCAATAATAAACAGTAATCACTGGACCATGATTGTGTCAATAAAATATTTTATACTATGTTAAATTGATTTTTGGCCTACCCTGTTTGATGTTATTTTATCATTGGTGGCAGGGGGAGGGGTGACTAATTATTTTCACGTAATAGCACATAGGGGAAAGGGGTTAGCTCATATTCCATTCTCCTGCTAATGTGAATTATTACTGCGTAGTTCACTGAATGCTAGTATTAGACATTATATAATATACTTATTATGTATTTTAATATTTCTGATAAACTGATTGTAAAAAACTTGTTTGAATACTGAGAATATAAAATGTAGTAATAAAAATTATATGAACTGGTAATAAAAGGTCATCAACACAAATATTAGGATTCATAATTGATGCAGAATAAGTGCTCTGTAAATCATTTAAGGAGAGTTTGTCGCAAAATTCAAAGTTTGCATGTTTATAAAAAAAAATTATTATATGTTATTTGGGTAGTTGTTATGAATACTGATAATCTTTATAATCATAGTTAGCTTAAAGTACATTGAGTAAATTTATATTGGTATATATATGAATAGATTTTATTCTGATAGTTGAAGTGGCCTTGTTGCATTTTTATGTTAGCAATGTCCTAAATTTAAAGATGCATTCTTTTGGAGTGAATCTAATAATTGATGCTTGATGAAAAGGGCTTTCATAAGTTCTTGTTAAATTTTGATTTATTTTTATGCCATTATTTTCTTGATAAAATTCATTTCTTTAAAATTGTTTCTAATATTTTATAGTGATAATGTTAAACATTAAAAACACACACATACAAATAAAATAGCAAAAATGTCTGATAGCCTAGAATATTTGTATAAAGTAGGAAAAAGAAATATACACATTCACATTCTAAAATTTAATTTTATAATTTATTTTAGGTATGGAAAAAGAAGATGCATTAATTGTTTTTGAAGAACATATTAGGCAGCTAGAACAAGAAGAAGAAGAAGAGAAAGAGAGGGAGAGACGAAGGATTCGTCGACAACAAAGAAAAAATAGAGAAGGTTTTCAGGTAAAAATATACACACTTTTAAAAAAAATAGAAATGAGAAATTTGCTATCATAGTAAAAATTGTATGTTTATTTTTAAAATTATTAATATTAGATATATATGTAGGCAGTGGTGTAGAGGGAGTGAATTCTGAGCATTTCATAGTATTTAACTTTTTAACACCAAAAAATCTAATTGCATATCCAGATGAAAAAATAATAAAACAGACAATTTTTTAAAAGATAATAAAAGTGATTTGTTAAAGAATTTTTCAATGTAATTATTAAATGCAGTAGCATTTCTGAAAAAATAGTTTGAAATTGATGTCAGCAGTAAAATAAGAAAGAAGAGTGAACATGTTTTTTTTAAAATTTTATATGCATTAATGTAATTATTAGTCATATTACCAAATATTTATATATCAATAGTTTTTATACGAATATTTTATTTATGATTATTTTCTTGTGATTTATTTCACAAAATGTGTAATTATTGTTCTTATTAAATGATCATTTATATAAAATTAGTACAAAGATCCTGTTGAGGACTTTTTCATGTAGGAGGGCCTCCGGAGATCTATTAATGACACTGATTATATATATGTATGTTACTTGTATAATATATGATGGTAATTTTCAAATTTATTTATTAAACACATAGATCATATGAAATTAAAGAGAAAGTGTTTTCATTTTTTTTAACATATGTGTGTTACTGATTTTTATAATAGCTCAACGATGCTGTGTTGAGTACAGAGGAAACTCTCAAACCCAGACATAAGATAGAGACTTTATAAAGATTAAGTGCATAGATTGTATAAATTTGAACATTATATAATTTTTATTAATTTATAAACATAATAAATCGAAAGCTTTTACGAATGTTAATGTATGTAAAGAAAGTAATGGATGTAAAAGTGAACAGAGTAACATTTTGATTCTCTCAAACCAAAATGCTTCAGATTGATCTTATATAAATCAGAATTTAGGTTAAAAATAAGACCACTCTTATGTTTATAAAGTCTTTATCTTGAGTTTGGGTTTGAGAGTTCCCTCTGTACTTCGTTGAGCTCTCATAAAAATCAGTAAGGCATATATGTTAAAAAAAAATGAAATCCTTTCTCTTTAATTTATCACTGTGTGGAAACTCCCAGGAAAATTTTCATAGAACAATAATATCAGTGACAAGAATAAATTTTTAAAAATATTAAAAATAAATCAGACTTTCTGTTGTGCTGACAAAAATAAAATCATGACTTCCATAAGAGCTATATAAAAATTTGCATATTTTAACAATTCTTATTATATTTTAATAATTATTTTTTTTCTTTTACATTATTTAAAAAAAAAAGATTCTTTTTTTTTAATTTAGCAGAAATGAAGTCCTGCATAGATTTACAATTATTATAGATAAAATAATTATTAATAATCATTAGTAGGCATTTTGGGTTTTTTGTATGAACTTCGGGGAGCCACTGAACCACAATTGAAAATAGTTATTTATTAGTTAAACAACTTATGGATATGAGTAGGAATTGCAGGTAGACAGTTATATATGAGTTTTATAGATATAGAATAGTGCATATGATAGATTAAATAGAAATAGATTATGGATAAGTTTAGCAAATTTGGGAATGGATGAAGTTTTAATGGATATTATTAAAGAAATTATATGAAAAGAATTATTATACATATCAATTGGGAATATAGAATCAGTTAAAGTTAAAAATGGGGGCTGGTACTTCAAGGTGAGGATGCCCTATGTCACCTGTTTTGTTTTTGTTGTATTTGAGTGAAATGAAAAGAGCGAAGAAAGATTATGAAGAGGGACATAGATACCATTATAGTGTGACAATGAAGTATATACTTTGTCAGGTTTTTTTTGAGGGATGATATCTTTTTGTGTGCAGAAAGAAGAAAAAGATATGGAAGTTATGCTGAGGACAGTGTAAGAGTGGGTAAAGGAGGTGGGGATTAAATTTAGTTGAAGAAAAATCATAGATATAATGATGGTTAATACTTGGGAAAGAAGAGAGAGAAAATGTAGAATTTTATTGGGGGATGTGAAGTTAAGTATGGTGAACCGATGATAGTTATATGGGAATTATTTTAAACAATCAGAAAAATTGTTTGGAAGAATGCGAGGGAAAAAATTGTGTTAAATGAAGCAAAAGAAAAGAAAGGGGATTGATTAAAAGAAATTAACAGTGTTTTCATATAATAAATATGATATAGCTTAAATTATATGGGAGTTGCAATAGCAGTGTAATAACATATGCGTAATGATGCATGTATGTGTTAGTAAAGGGGGTATTATATTACTTAGAAAAAAGTACAAAGGAAAGTAGGAAGACATGCATTGGATGCAGATGTATGGACAACAAGGGAGGTAGTTCAAGGAGAAATGGGATGGTCAAGTTTTTATATGAGAGATGCAAAAAGTAAAATGAAAATGTTTGGTATTGCAGTTTATGGATAATAAAAGAATAGCCAAAATAGTATTTAATTGGGTTACGAATAAGGGCAGGCAATAAGATGGGTAAGAAAGGTAATGCGGGTATGCAAAAGAATTTGGATAAAGAATTGATATCAGTATATTTGTATAAAGGATTGGATGATTGTGTTTAAGAGGATTGTTGAGAGTTGTAGTAAGTAGAAATGGAATAAAAGAATAGATTTATTAATAAAGAATAGGGAGTTAGAGAGATGGAGAAATAGTATGGAGAGTAAAGAGTTTAAATATATATATAGAAATAAACAGAATATTAGGTGTGAGTTAATATATGATAATAGTAAGAAGAAGTAGTTTATTTATTTAAGGCTTGAAGATGGGCGGAAAAAATGGGTGATTTATTTTTGTAAATTTGTGTAAGGAATGAATAGTAGAAATATTAGGCATTTGTTAATTGAATGTAAATGCTTGAAAACAGAAAGGGTACATATATTGAAGTTATGGTAGAATAAATATGAAAAGAGTGATTATACAAGAAAGTGAATTATTGGTTTTTATGTTGGGTTTGGGAAAAGATAAAGGGATTTAGATATAAAGGTTATAGAGTTGACAAAAGATTATATTTGTGGAAATGGGATGAAGCAGAATATAGGAAAATTTAGTGTAGGGGAATGGAAAATAAAATGGTTAACAGGTTTATCTGGGCATAATTGGTGAGATATTTTTGACTCATTTCAGGGAGAAGCCACAATACATCACATCACCACATCACATCAATTTGTATAATTATTTCACTTAGTGTTAACGGTAACTTTCTTTTTCATGTATATTGTAGCCCTTGGAATTGCCCACAACTCAATTTTTGAGTTAACTATACAAGATAAGGTTTAACATAAAATTTTTCCTCATAGTTTACATATTTATTTTTAGAAAGG